>CM035172.1:26160056-26330056 GCA_020205615.1 Panax quinquefolius | reverse complement strand
ATTGTTGATAGTAACAGTAAGTGGAAGCAGGCAAATGGTATATTATTCCTGCAGATAAATAATAAATTCCTTCTTGTTATTTTTATTTTTTTCGACGTTTCAAATTCAGTGCCTATAAATCTCCAAAGGGTCTGCTAATTTTGCCATATTATATAAGATTGATTTTGTGGCTTCATTGTGCCTGAAACTACCTGTTCAGTTATATTCTGTAATTAATAGAAAAAGAGGAAACATAGTACAAAAGATGAGATGTTCTGGTATGGATTATGTATAATAACAATTTTACTTATGCCTTCAATCAATTCTGTCACATTTTCCACCACCTTCTCATGGAATAATTTTTTGATTTGTATCAATTAGTTCTTTACATGTTGTTTTCTTTATTTGTCTCTTATGACCATTTACCTATATATTTCACTGATGTGGACTTCTTGATGCACATCTGGTATCATTTTTGTAGGACTCGTTTTATCGTCCCCTCAATGATGAACAATTAGATAAAGTTCATGAGTACAATTTTGATCATCCTGGTAAGTATCTTATGTGGATTTTTATTACTTCTACATGGTCTTATGATGTGACCTGCATTCAAATATCATCTAATTCTCTTAATTAGATTTGTTAGTCGTTTAACTATATTTCTAACACTGCCTCTTCACATTATGCTGCTTTTCAGATGCCTTTAATACAGAACTTCTGCTCTCATGCATGGAAACATTAAAAAGCGGGAGGGCAGTCAGCATTCCAAATTATGATTTCAAGATCCATAAGAACATCGAACCATCACGCATGGTAGTAGCCTGAATTTATCAAGTTGGATTTGTTTAGTGCAGGAGAAGTGAAACTTATTCAGGAGTTAGAGGTTGTTTTTGGATGAGCTTGAAGCTTCAATAACAAAATCACCTTCTGCTGTTCTATGGAAGCATAATGTCCCTTATGAGAACCATAGAACTGCATTAATTTCTATATGAGACCTATTGTGTTCATCTTGTGGTTAATGAATCAAATTGATTATGCATTCTAATTAAGGCCGTTTTTTAATAATAAAATGCAGGTTAACCCCTCAGATGTCATCATTTTAGAAGGAATTTTGGTTCTTCATGATCATTGTGTCCGCGATCTCATGAACATGAAAATCTTTGTTGATACAGGTTCTTTCTTTTGTCATTGTTTCCATGTCATGTCTTCTGTATATGGTCGTAGAAGTTATATTTATGTAACATATTAAAGAAGATTAAACAATAATCATAACTTGGTGATTTTGGGAGAAATAGGATCATTGCATTGTTAACAAGACCCATGGTCCTCTAACTCTCATAGTTTCTAAGGTAGCCAGTAAAATAACTTCCTGATTTGACCAGTAAATAATGCCTAAAGATGATAGCCTTTTAATTCTTTAGCTTAGATTGCTATCTTAGAACTAATACAACAAAAAGAAGTGGAAGGGAATACAAAGATCAATTGAGTAGTAAAGGTATAAATTGCACCAGGATATTTAATAAACTTAAGATTGACATGTGATGCGCATCAAATTCTTCCAGACTGCAGAACAGAATGGCAATTTTTTTTTTCAGTTTTTGAGGGGAATGAAATACAAACTGTTTAAACATCCAGAAGTTCCTATTCTTCCTCTTATATAGCTGAATTGTGATTGGGTCGTCAGTATTGTTCCTTACACATGTATGATCGTTACAATTTTCACCAGCGCAGATTCTGATTTACGGCTTGCAAGGAGAATACAGCGTGACACTGTCGAGAGGGGAAGAAATATTCAGAATGTGCTTGATCAAGTAAGTAGGCCTGCTATTTTGCTGCACAAATTCCATTTAAGGACTACTACTTTGTGATTATATTTAGGTGGCTGTGATCTGTTATAAGTAGGTATAAACACATAAACCTATTACCCATTTACCCTACTCATGCTATTATCCTGATTACCCTATAAATGATAACACTTCTTATGTTAGTGTTTGGCTGTTTAGCTATTTGCTCTACTAATGCATTTGTCAATTGGTGTTAGCAGATTATGATCTCCCCATGACTTAATTATTGTCTTTCAATCCCCAAATATTATGGAATGGAATGGACCAATAAATAAAATAAATATTCTCTTAAACTGTTATGAAATTGAGTGGATCAGTATTATTAGAGTTAGAAGATCACGATAATATTTGGTGATTAGAAATTTTACGTGGTTTGGCCTTTTCAACCGATCCGCTCAATTTCAGAACTTAAAGTTGTGTATTACCTATCAGTCTATTCAATTGTAGATTATGAACTTAGTTCCAGTGATGTGATGCTTACACTTTCTTATAACAACCGTATACTTCTGATTTGCAGTATACTAAATTTGTGAAGCCTAGTTTTGAGGAATTCATCCTCCCATCAAAGAAATATGCTGATATCATCATCCCTCGAGGGGCAGATAACTACGTTGCAATTGACTTGATAGTACAACATATTTTTACGAAGCTTGGGCAGCATAATCTATGTAAAATATATACAAATGTTTTTGTTATACACTCAACATTTCAGGTACCTATCAGCTTCACAATTTCTTATGCAATAGGATTCTGCTAGGCCTCTCTTTTGATCTGGAGATTTTTTTGAATCTATTTACGTTTCTGAACTGGAGTGTAACCTAACTGATGTTTTTCCTTTTGGTTCAGATACGTGGGATGCACACGCTTGTGCGTGATGTTAAAACAACAAAGCACGACTTTGTTTTCTATGCAGATCGACTTATTCGCTTGGTATATAAGTTTCATTTACTGTTACTTCACATTTCCTGAATTCCTTTGTCATGTAATGGAACATGAATATGAGTTAATGTTGTAGGTTGTAGAGCATGGTCTAGGTCACCTACCATTTACTGAAAAGCAGATCATTACTCCTACAGGTAAGTTTACTAGTATCATGTGCTTGCATTTTTCAACAGAGAAAACAACTATATCAATCCGCTGTTCTGTTGTATCTCCATGTCGAAGTTAAATAATTGAAGATGCAGTTAATATGACAGTATAACCTGCAGATAGTCATTTTTGAACTAGATTTTAAACAGTTGAAGGGGAATTAATAGGTGTGGAGAGGGATATCCCATTGGGATTTTTGTTCCTTGGATCCACGAAACAAAAAGCTAAATAAATCGGACCTCAATTAGGAAGATATATAGAGCAGCTAGTTCCTCAGAATTTGTCTTGTCGACAGCTTGTGCTCGTCATCTTTATGTGTCGTATGATTCCAATCAATATTTTAGATTCCCAGATGTGTTTCTTTTAAACCATTCAATACGGGTCATTTGATTTTGTTTGCCATTTGGACGACATGCAGGATCTGTATATACTGGAGTTGTTTTTTGTAAAAGGCTGTGTGGGGTCTCAATCATCAGAAGGTATGCGTCTCTAGCAGTTTGCTCATTCAAAAGAGAGAAATCCGATGTGTTAAACGTCATAAGTTATCACTGCTTCTTTTGAGGTTTTAGTTTTATTAGCTGTATTTACAGGGGCATGAAATACCAACAATGAGTATTAGATAGTTTATACTCGTTTCAAAATAAGTAGATCTATCAAGAGAGTTGGAAGCAGTATCATGTCCGACTGTTTATAAATTGCATAATGATGAGAATTGGAATTTGTAGAACTTCCGGTTACCTTATAAATGTCACTTCCAAATACCTATCCTATAGTTTTCATATAATTATCGGACAGAGAATCTGTAAAAGTTAAAATAAATGAGCGTTTACATTTCTTTGCCTGAAATTGCATATATAATCCCATAAGTTGAAGTAATCTGACATGGTAGTTCCTTCTGTTACTAGTAAGATTTACCAGACTTGGTGAATATACTTTACACCTCAAGTTTCCTGATGTCAGTGGTGAAAGCATGGAGAATGCCTTAAGAGCATGCTGCAAGGGAATCAAAATAGGAAAAATCCTCATCCATGGCGAAGGCAATGACGGCCGGCAGGTTAGTGGTTCCGCATGCATGCATGCGCCTCTCTCTCTAGATCTCAAAAAGAATTTCTGATTGCTACAATTACACTGCCACAGTTGATCTATGAGAAGCTGCCAGCAGATATTGCTAGCCGCCACGTGCTGCTGCTCGATCCAGTTCTTGCTTCAGGTTGACCCGTACGATCGAATTCGTATCATAATTGGTAAGAATGCATTTTCTAATACTTGTGCATTAATTAACAGGAAATTCTGCAGTGAAAGCAATATCTCTACTGGTCAGCAAGGGTGTACCAGAATCTAACATCATTTTCCTTAACCTTATATCAGTAAGTCCTCCGATCCTTGTCATGGTTTACTTTATTCAGTCGAGAGATCTAGTGTTTCTTAACTTGAGTTTATAATGCATGCAGGCCCCTGAAGGAATTAACGCTGTTTGCAAGAAATTCCCAAGGGTAAAGATGGTTACGTCGGAGATTGATGCATCATTAAGCAAGGATTCACGAGTGATCCCAGGCATGGGGGAATTTGGAGATCGCTATTTTGGAACTGATAGTGATTCTGGATTTTTTGTTAAGCACCATGTTAGCAAATAGTCGTCACCAACAATTAACAAAATTGTTTGCTTTGCTTTGCATAAGCTCACCATTTGTCGGCAACTCTCAATGTCTTTATTACTTTCAAACTCATTATTATATAATTAAAAGAAAATTTAAATATGAATAATTTTTTTTTATCATCTTTCTTAAAATGTGCATGCTTTTTCATCTTTTAGCCTTCACAATTTACTTTTTCTTTTTTATGCTAAATGGTGTGCTACTTATTTTCCAACCACAGTCCATCGACCAAATTATGGGAGAACATACTTTGCAGTTGCACCACCTTGGACTTGATCTTGTCACCACTAAAATTGAATTTGATGATGTTTGTTTTCAGCATATATACACCAAACCCTTTTGAACCCCATCTAGCAAGAAGCATTTTGAAATATTTTCAAGTAAACAAATAACTTGAAAAGTACCTACCAAATTACCAATAGTCTAATACAAAATGCAAACATATATTTCTCACCAAAAAAAAACTTGTTGTCCCTTGTGTAAAAGAATCACTCACGGAAACTTCCTCGCCTAATAAACTGAACAAAACATTAAATAGGAAAACAATTCAACAATGTAATGCTGCAACCTCTCCCCTTCTAATTGAAACATATGTAGGGTTTTAAGTAAATATGACCCTCGTAGAAGGATTTGTAGTCGATTACTGGCCCCTGCTCCTTCACCTTTAAACTTTCAAGCTCACTAACTCAATCTTGTGATGTGGACTTAGTTGTCTTCTTCTTCTTCCTCCTCCTCGTCCTCGCTAAGGCACTGGGTCCAATTTCTATAGACTTTCGCTTTTCCCTGAAGAGGAAATAGATCCTCGATAATGTGAGACCTACTTATTCAAACAAAGAAAAGCTACTACAACAATAGTAGAACAAAGAAAACATACTTCTTGGAAAGCTCATTTGCATCATTGTTATTTTCTTCATCACCAACATCTGACGAAAGATATCATCAAGTTAACGAACTAGCTTCAGAATAAGGTGAAATATATATATATATATATATATATATATATATATATATATATATGCAAGCAACCGAACCTAGGGGGAGGGCAAAATAGAGGAAGCCTCGATAAATAACCCAAAATTCATAAGGTCCAGGCCAAGCTTACCCCTATAATACACACATAAAGCTTCTCAATTGGACACCAGGAAAGTAATTTATAGCAAAATTCACTGAGAATATTGCACAATTACTATGACTATACACTTAAACAAGTTAAATGTGTTGCAATTAATTGTAGGCAATAAAAACAGTAACCATGAGCAGGCAGCCAAGCCTAATTATATGTAGCCACTTTCAGTCTAAAATTTTCAGTTGTTCCATCGGCTTCTTTCTTAAGAGCAGTGCAAAAAATTCTTCAAACAAAGTCTCGCCTATTATAAATTTTGAATTACAGCTAGTGCCAACGTAAGAGATACGGAAAAGGTCTTACTTTAGACATCAATTTGCAAAAAGAAAAAGATGTAGAGTTTCTTAAAGAAGCTTTTTAGTTATCAGGGAAAGAAATGATAGATGGACATGATGATGAAGTCTTAACCTTTTTACCAGGTTGCAGCAGTTCAGCCACATCAATATGGGAATATACATAGTTAAATAATTATTCAATTATAAATATAAGTATATAACTGTATATATATGTATCCATAATTTGTCAAGTAAATGACATGAACAACTCAAGCAAAGTATGCAAACTTCATAGGCAGTTCTCCATAACAAATGAATCATATGATAATTATTAAAATAAAAATAAAAAAGATAAAATAAACCATTTGACAAGATTAGCAAATCGCTACTAGCAGTTAAAAGGCATTCCTTTCATGTGAAACCTACTGCTTGAAAGATTTGACTGGGAAAGAAGAGGGCACTCACTTTTAAATAATTTAAATTATTTCTTTGGGTATAAAATAAGTCTTTGGCTATTACCTATATGTTAGAACTAAAATCTTATTCTTTATTGTTCTCAAAACTAAAATATATGAAGTCATTATATTTACTTATAAAATAAAAATAAAAACAATCAATTCATTTGACAAATAGTGTAAAATGCCCTGCCAATGGAAACATACCTGGTTCACTAGCATCATCCGTTTCAGGTCCCGACTCCGAACCAGAACCCCATCGATCACCTCCGTCATCAAAGTCCCAACGCTCTCCCAAAGGAGGCATCCAGAAGTCATCTTCTTCATAATCAATGTCCTTATCAGATGGATTCCTCACTTCAGAAATAACTTCATTTACATTCTCCTCCTCCTTCATTTGTTTTTTCTTTTTTTGCTTCTTCTTCCTCAAATCATCTGATTTTTCCTTTCCAATTTTATCTGGTTTCTGTTCACTTGGACCTTCCTTTGTTCCATTTGGTATTTGCTTTTCAGCTTCTTTTTTCTCTGTATTTCAAATAACTCCATGATATAGTAAAATGGCAATTCACCAGATAAACAAAGGGCACTTCAATAGACCAAGCAAAACAACTTTTAGCACTAGAAAATGATGCTTAAATGGTATTCTTTTTATCCATGGAATCAATGTTAATTACGCCACCAATAAACCAAAAAAACTGAGAGATAAGACAAAACCTAACATGTTCAGAAATCGTTTTCCATTGATATGCTTCCATATATGCTCCTCAGATTTATTGACAGCGAGTCCTGTTAGCTTACAGGTCAACTTTGAGCTACAACAACAATAGACCCAAAAACACTATGAAATAAAATTTACTAAATTCAATTTCCTTCTACCAACAGAAATACCCTTCAGAAACCATATAATTCTTCCTTTAAAACACTCTGGCCAGTCATTCATATGAATGAATACCAACATTGTAACCCGGCTAAGTTTCAAAGAGAGAAATTACGAATCAAAATCTATTTAAAGGCTGACTTCATTGTGAGAGCTCATACTGCTAGTGCATCATGAAATTTATCATTTATTCAAAAATTAAAATTTTGCTCTGGCGATAACCATTTTTTCAATTCATAGAACTAACCCACAATAGTGAACAGATGTATGCAATTAAAAAACATAAAAAACCCTAAAAACGAAAGGAAAGAGGGTGGAGGGGGAATTGGGTTACCGGCTAAGAGGGTCTTGCTGGAACATATTCAAAGGGGTTTTATCGCGGGCCAAAGCGGATTCGATGAGACCCAACCGGCAATGCTTGCTCTGTGCGTACGACTCCCTGGCATGGGCCGGCAACTCATGACCCGTTTACAGGCATTTGAACCGGCCGTTTTCAAGCTCCTTGAACGTCGGTGTAGCCAGTAGATTCTTACCTTCATTATTTCCTTCTCCTTTTTGCTTCTTCCCCATTCCTCTCCCTCTCCTACTCGCTGTTCTTATGGTACCAAAGTCTTTTTAGGCAACAAATGTCAAATGCCAGAGAATATATATATATATGTATATATATATATATTTATTTAAATTACTAATAAAAATATATTAACCATTAACATATATGTGTAAAAATTAAAATTATTAAAATAATTATCATTAATTAAAAAAAATATGTAAATACAATTTTGGGTAATAATGGATCCCTTTAATGGGTTTTCCTCAATTCAGTTATAAAATAACAGTATGCACATATGTCTCTCTAAGCACAGCTGTATATTGGAATAATGATTTATATTATAATCAATAAATACGAAAGCGGTTGTGTTGGTAGTATAATTTTTTTTTTATTGGTAGGACTTAATATTGGCCTCTCCTTGGATCGTATTCTTTCTTGTTACGATTGATCCGAATGGTTTGGTACCAATTCTTGATTATTTCGTTGGGTCCTTTCGGTTGGATCCAAATTCGTTTGGGTCATTTTCATTATTAGAACTTAGTCGTTGAATTGGCCCATTATACAAAGTGTCACTTAATCCAACTTTGAATTGGTAATCATTATACCAAGTGATAGTTGATTCGTGTATGCACCTTTCTGCATGGCATTAATGAGGATGGGACTCGGATAATGGTGATGGTGTGACGTAGTAGCAGGTGTGGAAGTAAATTTGCATACTTTAATTTGAAATAATAGGAAGTGGGGAAAATGTGTCGAGGAAATGATGAGTGGTACGATGGCAGGGGATGGAGTATGTATGGGGCTAAGATCACATAAGAAGGTAAGGAACACACACAATCATATTATTATTCTCTCTCAGACATTAGACATTATTTTCTCTCCATTGTTGACCTTGTGATCGCCGAAATACTGACTCTCACGCCGGAGCTATCCCCGACGGTCAGGCCGTCAAGCTTTTGGTGTTGACTTGTTGAACTGTGCAGGATATCGGACGCGTCTTGGTGATTGGGACGTGGAGAAAGATCTTGGCGTTAACATTGGTATTTAGAAGGAGAGGTGAGTTCTAGTGTCCTGAGTATTTTTCAATCACAGACTGTGTTTGTTCTACATCAGTATTCATGGTAAAGAGTAGAACACCTACACCCGAAGGGCGGTAGAGGCTGCCAGTCAATCGACACCACGAGTGTCTGTCAAGGATCGTTTGGGGCCGTGATAAGTGTTCATGCTTAGACGGCGTCAAGCGATCACTGAAGATTTTCGATTCGGCGGTGGGCAAAGCAAAAGCGTAAGCTAGCCCGCGATCGGAAGCGGGTAGAAGAGCGCCGCTTAGAACTCGTCTGAGAGAGGACCAAGGCGAAAAAGCTTCACGGTGGCTAAGATGGCGGATGAGGCGGATAGAGCTATGGAAGTACTCGTGAAGCAACGACGGGATATAGGTGAGCGAGATGGCGGGATGATAGAGTTGAGAGACGAAGAGCTCGGTTATGATCGGTCCGAAGAGCAAGGACAAAGTAGGAAAGAACTGTTCATTCAAGGCGAGAGTCTGGTAGAACTTCGAGAAGAAGAAGATCTCGAAGCCCTACTCCTCAAAGATCGAGAGAGGTACACCACCACAATCGATTCTAAGGAGCAAGGTCGGAGAGAGCGAAGAAGAGGTCGATCGAGAGATCACACTCACGAGACCCAAAGAAAGCCCTTATTGTTGTACATTCTCGCCGTAGTGCGAGCTCGGAGGCGAAGTATATCTAGAGATCGTACTCAGGAAGTCTCTTGAGGTACACCACCCTGTGGACACTCGTCATCGTAAAAGCCCTTACAGAGTTAAGGCTCTATTGTAAGCCGGTCTACTCGGAGGAGGAAGGAGTCATTTGAAAAAAAAGCATCATCTCAACCGGAAGGTGTGGAGTATCGGTTAAAGAGTTAAAAGAACTTGGGCGGCTTGCGGAAGTACAAAAACAAAGGATACTTCGGAAAGAAGGCATCACCTTTTTCGCGGAGATTCTTAAAAAAAGTTGACCCCACCAAGAAGTTGCCCTATATCGAGAGTTATGATGGATCGGGATCCCAATGACCCTGATCGAGCGTTCAATCGGTGATGGATTAATATGACTTTAGCGATCTTTGCTAAGTGTCATACTTTTGTCCTGACAACACTCGAAAGGATGCGGCGGTGGATGGGGACTTTGCCCTCAGATTCAATTTCATCTTGGCGACGTATGCGATAAATTTCATGCTCGCTTGGGAACAACAAAAGAAGGGAAAACCAAGCTGGTTCGTTGGCTCGAGTTCGACGGTTTTTGAATGAGTCTTTGGGCGATATGTGAAGCGGTTTCGAAGTGAAGCGATCGGACAAGTGTGAACTGAGCGATCTGGCCGTTGGATTTGCTTTTGAGAATGGGTTAGATCTGGTCGGATCGAGAGAAGTTAGTGAAGAAGTTAATGTTTCATCACCCCGAAGAGTCTCATTGAAGCCTTCGACAAAAGTGAAGGCTATATCGTAGTGGAGGAAGCCGTATACTGACCTCAAACGTCCTTCTTGAGGCCAAGCAGGAGCGGATCTGGGCCAGGCCGATAGAGACCGGAAAAAGAATGAAGGGAATAAAGACTGCCGCTCTGAAGGCGGGTCGAAGAAATATAACAATTGGAGAGCGGGGTGGAGGGCGTTCGTTCGCTCCGGCCGAAGAGTGAATAGGGCGTACCTACCTAACACTCAACCACGAGCGACGAGTACATTATCTTGGATCAAATTAAAATCAACCTATCTTGAGCCACCTCGAGATAACATTAAGCCGGAAAAGGGAATTTCGCAAGTATTGTGATTATCATCAAGCTTGGGCGTAATCTGACAATTGTGCTAGTTTGAAGGACTTTATTGAAAGAAAGGTCTGGGCGGGGCTTTAATTCGGTATGTGGCGCGAGAACTAATCAGCGATGGGATAGAGAGCTGTTCGGTGACTCAACCAGTTAAGAAGCGTTGCGGCTCCGAAGCGACTGCAAGGCACGTGGTAGATGTCATCACTGGGGGTACTTCTGGCAAACTCGTTGGAAAGAAGCGCCGAAGTTACTTGGATTCGGTCATGTTAGTGGCGGGTACCCTCCCAAAGACTGACAGACCTTATTTGAGTACGGTAATCTTCTTTACTGATGAAGATTACCCTTCGGAAGTCATCGAACCTTACGAGGATCATTGGTCTTTGTTGCAAGTGGGTTCGGTGGATATGAAGCGGATGATGGTAGATAATGGGTCTTATAGATATTACGTATGCCCACGCTTATCGGAGGATGCACTGAGCAGGCGAAAGATGGAAATAGGACGGGAGAGTCTCCTTTATATGGTTTTAGTAATGACCCGGTCGAAAGGTGGTTTGGAACCATTAAACTACCGATCGTCTTGAAGCGGCCCCCAACGGTAGAAATTATTTGCAAATTTTATGTTGTGCGTATAAATTTCGCTTATAATCTTGATTTTGGGAAGGCCTACTTTAATTGCTTTGCTGTTGTGACCTCAATTCCTCATTTCAAAATCAAATTTTCTATGGCTCATGGGGTTGGCGAGGTGAAAGGGGATTTGGATATGGCTAGAAGGTGTTATAGGAGCGCTGTGATCACTTTGGGAGTGGGAGTATCGAGCGAAGCGGAACCATAGCGATAGAGATCGAACCCTTCACAGAGAGAGTAGTTCGAACCAGATTGGTCATGCTTAAATTTGAAAAGCGGAGGAGATAGAGCTCATCCGGGCAAAGAGAACAAGAGCGGTCTGCAAATAGGTTAGATGCGCGAACCTCTCGAGACGAACCTTGTGGAACTCCTGCAATGCTATCTTGACATTTTCGCATGGGAACCTCGGGATATGCCGGGAGTAAGCGAGGATATCGGCTGAGCATCGGTTGGAGGTGGACCCGTCAAAGAAGCGGATCATCCGACAGAAGAGGAGGATTTTCGCTTTGAGCGTCGTGAATCATTGATGAAGAGATTGCGAAAGTTGTTGGCGGTGACTTCATCTTTGAGATCGACTACCCTGATGGATGGCGAATGTGGTCTTTGGTCGAAGCAAAATGGTAAATGGCGAGTCTGCATCGACTACTGCGACCTAAATAAAGCTTGTCAGAAGGATTTCTACCCGTACCCACATCGACCAACTCATCGATGCCACTTGAGGGTATGCTTTGTTAAGTTTCATGGACGCGTTCTCAGATATCATCAAATTTCTATGTGTAAAGAGGATATCTAGAAGGCGGCGTTCATTACCCATCGTTCAAGATATATGCCTATAAGAAAATGACTTTCGGCCTCATCGATGCGGAGCCACATACCGAGAGGATGATGAACCGTGTCTTGGATATCATTTGGCGGGAATGTGGAGGTGTCGTGGGCGACATGATTGTCAAAAGCATGTTGGTGCATAAACATCTAGATGATTTAGATGAATGCTTTCAGACAATTTGTCATCACAATTTGAGATTGAACCCCACAAAGTGCACCTTGGTCTAGAAATTTGGCAAATATCTGGGTTATCTTGTCGATCGAGAGAGAGGAATTGAAGCCAATCCGAGAGAAGATTCAAGCGATCACGAACATGAAGACTCCTCGGTCATTTAAAGATGTTCAACGTCATTTGGAAGGATTGCGACTTTAAGGAGGTTCATATCAAGTTGGTAGAAAGATGTTCTGGTTCTTTGATACATTGAAAGGTAGAAGAATGCAAAGAGCGTTTGATGGACTTGGTGTGAGGACACCTTCGAGCATCAAGTCCTACCTATCTTGGCACCTTTGTTGGTGAAAACTGCTCTCCTCTTGAACCCCTATATTTATACTTAGCGGCTAGTTCATTGGCGGTAGGAAGCGGTTTTGGTGCGTGAAGTTGAAAGTAGCGACACGGTTTATTATGTAAGCCGTATGTCGCCGGGATCTTTGAAACAAAGTACCGAACATTGAAAAGTTTGCTTTTGCTTTAATAAGCGCTAAGTAAAGCTTAGGCAAAACTTCGAGGTAGATTGGTAATAGTATATCTGAATCGACCTTTGAAGAAGATTATGGGCAAACACGAGGTATCGGGAGATTAGGCTGCGTGGACGATGGAGTTGTCCCAATTTTTATTGAATATCATCCCCGAACCGCCATCAAAGGGCAAGCCTTGGCTGATTTTGTAGTTGAATGCTCATTTACGAAAGTGATGAAGTTGTGGCGGAAGGTGAAGGATCGAGACGAGCGATTGCAATTCTTATTGACGAGTTCGTGGATCTTTGTATGCGAGATGGGTCTTCTACCACGGACGTTAGTGGGCGAGGATTATTACGGCGAGTCCCGGGAGGATTCAAGTGCAATGAGCCATCGATTTTAGTTCAAAGCGACAAACAACGAAGTTTGAGTATGAGGCGGTATTTGCGAGGTTACGTTGGCAAAGAGTCTTGAAGTCTGACGAATAATCATCTTGATGATTCTCGGTTAGTCGTTAAGCAACTTTACGGGGAATCTGAAGCTCGAGGCCCAAAATGATCAAATATCTAGCGAATTGAAGGAACAACTTCAACATTTCCAATCCTACGAGTTTTGGGGGTCGGCGTAATAACAATTCAATTCTTGATGCACTCTCTACAAATTAGCCACTACGGATGTTAACGTCTTTGATGGGTCGGTTTACTTAGAAATTTTGCGACATCTAGTGTCCATCATGAATCGGTGATGTGCATTAGTAGAACCAATTCTTTGGTTGACTCCATATATAGAGTATCTGGCGAGATGGCGTCTTACCTTCGGATCGGATTCTCGCCAAGAAAATCAAGTATAAAGTCTTAATTTTGTTACGATTGATGGGGATGCATTAGAAGGGCTTTCTCATCTCCACTCTCTTGAAATGCGACTCCATCGAAAAGTGAATATGCTCTCGGGAAATACATGAAGGCATCTGTGGTGACCTATATGGCGGCTAAGTCATTAGCTTTATAAAGTACTTCGACAAGGGTACTATTGGCCTACCATCTTCAAAAAGCGGTGAATACGTCCAAGAAGTGCGAGAAGTGTCAACTCAACGGTCCGATCCACATGACCACCGGAAGAGCTATACTCGATCTTATCTCCTATACCCCCATTTATGCAGGGGGTTGATATCTTTGGGTCCATTCTAGAAAGGCAAAAGGTCAAGTCGGTTTTGTTATAGTTGCCATCGATTATATGACCAAATGGGTAGAAGCAAAGCCACTTAGGTTAATAATGAACAAGAATGCTTGAAATTTTTGAAAGAATCAGTAGTATTTCATTTCGGGATTCCTAAGGTGGTAGTATCGGACAATGGACGTCAGTTTGTGGGATCGAAATTTGAAGCATTTTTGAAAGAAGCTGGGGATTCAAAGACATGAAAGACTTGATGGCTCATCCGCGATCAAATGGACAAGTTGAAGTGACCAAGCGAGCAGCTCTTTGAATGGGATCAAGCCTTGATTGGACGAAGCGAGGGCAAATGGCGGAGGAGCTACTTAGCGTGTTATGGGCTTATCGAACTACTCAGGGGACTACAACGGGGGATTCACCTTTCAGATTGGCCTATGGTAATGCGATGCCTTAGTCGGTTGAAATTGGATCTCAAGTCTTGAGTCGATCATTTAGGAGAGATCTACAATGAGGAAGGGCTTAAGGCCAATCTTGATTTGCTTGAGGAAGTAAGAAAGCGACCTTAGTCAAATTGGCGACTATCGGTGAAGAGTGGCCAACATTATAACAAGGGGTAAAGTTTGAAGGTTTAGTAGGAGATTTTGTCCTCGGAGAAGCGAAGCATCTACACCTCGAGAATCTGGGAAAGGCGATGCCAAAGCCCGGGAAGGACCGTATGAAATCCTTTGAAGTCAAGGCAAGGAACTTATCGGTTGAAGGCATTAGATGGGTAAACAATTAAGAATACTTGCACTTATTTGGCGAGGCTTAGGAAGTACTTTCAGTAAAAATGATGTCAGTACATTAGAAGTCTGTAAATATTTATGTCATCATCAATAAAAGTTCCTTTTTTTGTTAAACAAATCTTGTCTTCGATGCTGATCAGTTCAACGGAGTTAGGAGGTTCGGGTGGACTCGCTGGCCATTCGATGGTAGCCTTTTCGGCAGGTGGTCCTTATGAGTTTTGTCGGGCCCTTCGTGGTAGGCAAATGTCATTGGTGTTAGGAGGTTCGGGTGGACTCATTTGGCCATTCGATGGCGACTTTTTAATGAGTGGTCCTTATGAGTTTGTCGGGCTCTTCGTGGTAGGCAAATGTCATTGGTGTTAGGAGGTTCGGGTGGACTCATTTGGCCATTCGATGGCGACCTTTTAATGAGTGGTCCTTATGAGTTTGTCGGGCCCTTCGTGGTAGGCAAAACGTCATTGGTGTTAGGAGGTTCGGGTGGACTCGCTGGCCATTCGATGGTAGCCTTAATGGCAGGTGGACCTTATGGGATTGTTGAAAGTAATATGCACACAAGCCAATCATGTTTGATGATAAAGCATATACTTTGTAACAATCTTATTCATTTATTAATAAAAGTATTAATTTATTAAAGGCTTTTAATTATCTACATGATCTTTGTTTTATAATATGTGATAAACCCATAGTTTTAAGCAATGCTTTTAGAATAATGATGATGATCATTCTAATGAGATCTAAATTCTTAGAAAGCTTAAAACTAAAATAGTTTCCAATCATTGGATTACTAAATTGGGGATTAGTGAATCCAGGATAGATTGGTACATACGTTAACTTCTTTCGTTGGATGAGGATGATTGATCTCATGATCATTTGTGTGGAGACACTAAAGCAAGTATGTAGGTGCTTATTAGAGAATAAGTTCCTTTGAGCGTGGCTCGCTAAGGAATACCTAATGGAGTTTTACTTGCTTTTCGTCGATAGGAATTCCTATAGTGATAGTAATCAAGTGATCCTTGGACTTGAGATCATCATAGTATCTTGTAATGCGATGAGTTATACTTTGACTTATTCCTTAAGACCCTTAGGGTATATCAAAGGGTATGCTTGGGTATAATAAGTTATACATGGAGATAATGTATGATCGATAAAGAATCTACCACTTATTAAAAGAAGAGAAATGTCTATGTGATTCGATAAATGACAACCCGGTAGTCTTTGGTTAAGGCGAATGAAATTAGAAAGGAGTTTCTAATTTGCATTATTTGAGTTGTGCATTTAAAGATCGAAATACATATAATTAAATAAAATAAGACTTGTGATAATTCCATGTCTTATATTTAATTAGGACATTGTATGGTGGAAGGATTGAATTGTACGCAGTAACTATTTACTCAAAGGTTCTTTAATGATTAATGTTGAAATCTATATTATCCGGAAAGTCGTTGATCGTTAGGGAGCTTATCACTATTGTAGAATAAATATTATTCATTTAAATAAATTAATTGTTTAATTTATTTATTTAAATAAGATTAGAATTGTTCTAATTGATTTATTCACAATAGGTTTAATATGGAGAACCTAAAGGTCACACCATAAAAGGAAGAATAATTATTTAAGAAGTTAATGGCATAATCGTAATAATATGTTATGTATATTTAATTTAATCTATGGTGATAGAATAAATTAAATAGCTTAATATTATTATTTAATATTTTAGAAATATTAAATATAAATTAATAAGAGGAGTCTTATTAATATTATTACAATTATTATTATTTTAATTTCTAAAAGAGTTTAGGAATTAATTTAATATAAGTACTCTCATTTATTCCTAATTGGATTAGAAAGAAAAATTAGTTAAAGGAGTTTAATTAATTATCCCTAATAAGATTAGGGAGCTTAATTAATTAAAAGAATTTAATTAATTAAATAAATCCCAATTCCTTAATTGTTAAGGTGGGTTGCCCACATCTATAAATAAGAGGAGTCTTATTATGGGTGATGGGGGTTGTTGACTTTTACAACTACGTTATAACTCCAATTTGTTGGAGAGTACGTTTTTTTCTATAGAGATAGAAAACTAGGGTTTGAGCCAAATACCCATCTTCTTGAATTCCTTTTCTTCTTTGGTGGATCACCTCTAGAGGCCAAACACTTGGGTGGCTAACGTTGATCAAAGGAAGGAACCAAACCCGGTGGATTCAAGTTGAGCGAAAAGGATTGGAGGTGAACTGTGCACGAGGAAGCTCGGATCTTCAAGGGTATGTTTGTTCTTCATATCTTTTCGTTTAATTAATAATTGTACATAAAGGGTGATCCGGGTATATGGTTTGTAAAAATTTTTAAACTCTGATTTTTTTTACACGTTTCCGCTAATTTTTGCAATTTGATTGCATTCTTGAATATTACAAATCTAACAATGGCATCAGAGCCAAACCTTTATGCGAATTATTAATTGTTCAAAATTTGATATGTATATTGATATGTGTTTAGAACAATTTATTTGGGCATAATTTTATTGTATAAAATTTTAAAAAAAAAAAAAAAACCGAAAAATTCGCCTGTTTTTTTTTTCTCCGCTAATTAGATTATCGAGGATCACTTATAAACTATTTATATATATATATGATATATATAATCCTTATATTTATAACCTTTGGATGTACCTATAACTTAATGAGTCACGCCCAAAACACATTTTTTTTTTTTTTTTTTTTTTTTGTCGTGACATATTGATTCAAGTGATTCCATGTAATTGTTCAAACCATACTTGAGAATGGTATAATATATATATATATATATATATATATATATATAGTATATATAAATAACCATAAGCAACATTCGGTTATTATTATTATTATATATATATATTTTCATTTATTTTATAATTAAAATAAAAGTTTATTTTAATTTTAAAATAAAGGATTTATTTTAATATTAAAATAAAAAGTTTATTTTAATTTTAAAATTAGAATTTCATCTTAACTAATTAGAGTTGGAATTGGATTCCATGCTAACTAATTGGAGTTGAAATTGGATTATATGTTTCCTTAAATAAAAGAGTTTATTTAGATATGAAATAAGATTTCATATTATTCAAAATAAAGGAGTTTATTTATGAATAGGAAAGAGAATACGTGTTTCTTTTAATAAAGGAGTTTATTTTTTTTACATGGAATTGGATTCCATAATTAATTAAAATAAAGGAGTTTATTTTGATTAATGATTTTGATTAAAATAAAATAGTTTATTTTATTCAAAATTGAATAAATTAAAATAAAATATTTTTATTTTGATTTAAATTTGGATTAAAATAAAGGAGTTTATTTTGATTCTAAATTAGATTTTATACTAACTAAATTTTCTCATTAAATGATATCAATATATATATTAAATGTTTATTATTCATAAGATGAATGTTATTTATTGATGCGTATGGTGATGTGTATGATAATAAATGGGATTGATTATGGACTATTGACCGATATGATTGGATTTTATTTTAGTTGGATGCATAAATGTATGGGTTTTATTAAATGGGGTCTGCATGCACTCGTCTTCTCTAATTTTTTACGAATGTAAATTCTATCTCTCTCTTCTATGTACTTCCCTATTTAGCGATCGAGGTTTCTATTTATTTTAAAATAGTTATGTAATAGGAATAATTAGAATTAATTTTGAAGAATTAGAGATCGAGAAAGAAGGCGCTTGAAGACCCGTTTGTAATGGAGTCCGGGTTTAAATGTAATAGTTATATTTAAATATTATTTTTTGCACCCTAGGGTTTGACCTTTTGGTTCACTTGGTGGCTCTAGTGAACCAAACTAGAATAAAAGTCCATAATCAATCGGGTAGAATATAGTATTCTATATGTGCATGCTTTATACTATATATATTATATATTATGCAAACATGCTTTGCATGTTCATTAATATGACGCGTATTTTATATATATATAAATGCGCATAGCATAAACAAGTGAGACAAATTAATAGCAAACCCTCAATTTTTTTATATTAAGTCCTAAGCGTTCAAAGATATTTGGAATATCGAGCGTCGCTTTCTAGCATGATAAAATTAATAGAGTATTAAATATTTAATATGAGTTTGTTGTGTCACCACAAGGCAAGTATTAAGTATTTAAGATGTTAATTTATCACATTTGATGCTTATAAAGAAAATTGAACAATATTGTTTTGTTGTGTCACCACAAGGATGATATTTTTCTTTTTGAATATATGGAGTGCTAGGTCGGACTTAACTTGGATACTTTTGATTCGGATGTGCCACCACTTGATCAAAATAATCTAAGAGGCAAAAAAAAGGAGTTGCATAGTTGATGTAATTGACAAAAGTTGTCTACTATTTATTTATATATAGTTTGTTGTGTCACCACAAGGCTATATACATTTGAAATGGGATCCTTATTCTCCTTTAGCAAATCTTTAATTAGATTTTCCGAACTATATAAGTGAGGGGTAATATAGTTTGAAGAAAATAGTGGGAGATACCAATTTAAAACAAGACCTAATTTATTTTGGTAATTAATAAAAGAATGTATGTTAAAATGTTGTTAATTACAAATTAATTTACAAAATTTTACAATGTCTAAAATTACTATCATCTTGAAGCATATTAGATGCTAAATTAACGGGGCCAAGATTAAGCGGATTGGTTAAGGAATTTGAGAATAGTTCTCATGGTGAAAAGTTATCTTATGTCCTTGTCGTCTATCCTCGCAATGGTTGCGAGACAATGGCTCGAGGAAGACATTGCCACTTTTAGAAAGTGACAAGATGATGCACAATTGGCTCAATGCATCATGCTCGCATCTATGAGTAACGAGCTTGTCGTCGACGTAAACTATGGATGCTGCTCTACTATATTCCCGCACATCAAGTAGTTGATGGTGAGGAAAGTAGGATTGATAGATATCGAGATATCTAAGGAGCTCTTCGATCTAGAATGAATGGATGACACTACTGAGATGAGATAAAAGTCCTTAACATTATCAATTTAATTGATCGATTAGGACAACGAGTTTTGTCATGGATGGAGAGTTGAGCCAAGATTTGATCTTACACTCACTCCAGGACTCCTTTCACAAATGTTGTGAATTTTTATATGAATAAGCTAGATATCGGTCTCTGTTGATTTGCTTAACATGTTGAAAAATGTTGAGAGTCACTTTCCAACCAAGAAAGACCAAGTCTTCTTGGTAGGGGCCAAAGGATCTTACGAAAAGAAGAGCGATTCAAAGAAGGTAAATGAAAGGCATAAACAAAGGATAATAAGAACAAAAGCGTCACGGATAGCAAAGGAGTTTGCTTCCTTTGCAATAAGCTTTGGACCTTTGGAAAGAAAGCTGCGAGAAGCATCTTGCAGAGGCTAACCAAAGAAGCTTAGTGAAGTTTAGGTTCTAATACGATTTTTGTTCATGATTGAAATAAATTTTTCTTTAAGTCGAGGTTCTACTTGGGTATTGGATACCGACTTTGGTTATCATAAATATAGATTTATGAAGGGACCAAGCGAAGTAGAAAGTTAAACAAGGTAAGTAATCTATGTGGGAAATGAAGCAAAGGTTGCTATATTAGCCATAGAAACTTATAGTTTAGCAATGCCTACGGGCAAATCTATTAAGTCAATAAGTTGTTATTGTATTCTAGTTCTCGTTGAAAACATTATTTCCATTTTATTGTTGGACAATGAAATCTTTGGTATTATATTTAAGAACAATTGTTGTTCTATTTATAATAATAATATTTTGTATAGAACTGAAATATTACTTAATAGATTTTGTATACTTGACTTACGTGGAAAATTATTTTATAAATTGAACAAAATAATATAAGAAAAGGAGATGATCATTCAAAGAGTTGAATATATGTATTTGTTGAAATACAAGTGTGAATTATTTGAAATGTTCAAAGAATTCAGAAGTGAAACAAATTGGCAAAGTAGTAAGATTCTTTGATTAGATCAAGGAATAAATACTTGTGCAATAAGTTTCTAGATCATCTCAAATGGTTTTCTCATAATGGACACATCCTGATACGTAATAATTGATTGATGTATCTGAATGAAAAATTGTACCTATTTGAACATGGTGCGGTCCATAATTATTTTACCGATATTCCAGTATCCTTCTGGGATAATGTCTTAGAAATGGCTGCATATCTACGAAAAGGTAACCTCAAAATCCAGCCCCAAGACTCCATAAAAGTTATGGACAGGGAGGATTCTAATCTTAAGTATGTTAAGATAAAGGGTTGTCAACTTATGTGAAAAGGTTTGAAGGATAAGCTTGGGACAAGATTTGACATGTCTGATTTGTGGGACATCTAAAGTAAGTTTAGGGTATATGTTCTATAATTCTACTTAGCAAAAGGTGTTTGTTACGAAACACGCCGCCTTCTAAGATAAAGGTGTTTATCATTAAAAGGGGCTAGTGGGAGGATAATAGATCTTGAAGAATTCAAGAACCACAAAACACTATAAGTCAAATAAGAGGAACTCAGAGATAGACCTATTGTACCTGGCCAGAATCGTAAGTGCGGAATAGTACAAGAAGATACCTAGGAGGTATGGATTCATCATGGATGATGATGATGATGATGCACGATCATAGAAGATGATGATCCGAGTTACATACGATGAGGTAAGAGTTCTAGTGTGTACAAAAGGGTCGATTGGGGGCGTCGTGAAATTTCTAGTATTATATGTTGATATCTACTACGGATGAGGAATTACATACCAATGCTACAATCGGTAAAGATAAAGTTGTCTAAACAATCCTCCATGAATGATTTGGGAAGAGTATCATTATTGGGGATGCAAATCTATATAGATAGATTTAAAAGGATGCTCAACTTAACCCGAGGAACGTATATTCATTTGATGCTAAAGTCGTTTTAGCATGGCAAACTCAAGAGATGTCTCATGTCGATGAGCTATGGAGTGTATCTCTCTTAATAGTCCCCACAGACTCACGAAAAGAGAGGTCGCATGAGTGACTATCATGTATACAATGAAATATACTGAGAGACGATGTTGATCGGTCATATTCGGAGAAGTTCACTATGAGTCGGTGAAAAACATCTTAAAGTACTTAACCCAAGCACTAAGGATGTGATCATATTCATGGTGGGTGCGAATTAAAACTAGAGGGCTTCTGAGACTCAAGTTTTTTCGAGACATGACACGAAAGACGAAGAAAATCCACTTTAAGGTAAAAGCGTTATCTTGAGCAATTGGTGCGAATAAATTGAAAAGGTTCCAAACAAAGAAAGAGTTCTTTGGTTTAGTGATAAAGACAAAGTATATAGCTATAAATGAAGCTGCAAGTTGATTATTTGGATTAAAAGTTCATTCTGAGAACTAGGAATAGTTCCTAAGTCTCATCTTGGATCTAAACATGTGTTGTGGCACTTTCATTTGATTATTAGAATCATTGAAAGATGGGAAATCACTATAGAGATAGTGGACTCTCATGAACAACATTACATATCCATTAACTAAAGCTTATCCAACGGCGCAGGATAATCGTCACTTAGAGAAGAAGAGTATGAGATACCCATGACGATTGGCTTTTAGTGCAAGTGGGAGATTGAAAGTAATATGCACACAAAGCCGATCATGTTTGATGATAAAGCATATACTTTGTAACAATCTTATTCATTTATTAATAAAAGTATTAATTTATTAAAGGCTTTTAATTATCTACATGATGTTGTTTTATAATATGTGATAAACCCATAGTTTTAAGCAATGCTTTTAGAATAATGATGATGATCATTCTAATGAGATCTAAATTCTTGAAAGCTTAAAACTAAAATAGTTTCCAATCATTGGATTACTAAATTGGGGATTAGTGAATCAGTATAGATTGGTACATCGTTCTTTGCTTTCATTGGATGAGGATGATTGATCTCATGATCATTTATGTGGAGACACTAAAGCAAGTATGTAGGTGCTTATTAGAGAATAAGTTCTTTGAGCGTGGCTCATTAAGGAATACCTAATGGAGTTTTACTTGCTCGTCGATAGGAATTCTGTGTAGTGATAGTAAGACAAGTGATCCTTGGACTTGAGATCATCATAGTATCTTGTGTATGATGAGTTATACTTTGACTTATTCCTTAAGACCCTTAGGGTATATCAAAGGGTATGCTGGGTATAATAAGTTGTACATGGAGATAATGTATGATCGATAAAGAATCTACCACTTATTAAAGAAGAGAAATGTCTATGTGATTCGATAAATGACAACCCAAAGTAGTCCTTGTTAAGGCGAGAATGAAATTAGAAAGGAGTTTCTAATTTGCATTATTGAGTTGTGCATTTAAAGATCGAAATACATATAATTAAATAAAATAAGACTTGACAGTAATTCCGTACGCCTTATATTTAATTAGGACATTGTATGGTGGAAGGATTGAATTATGCAGTAACTATTTACTCAAAGGTTCTTTAATGATTAATGTTGAAATCTATATTATCCGGAAAGTCGTTGATCATTGGGAGGCTTATCCCTATTGTAGAATAAATATTATTCATTTAAATAAATTAATTGTTTAATTTATTTATTTAAATAAGATTAGAATTGTTACTAATTGATTTATTCACAATAGGTTTAATATGGAGAACCTAAAGGGTCACACCATAAAAGGAAGAATAATTATTTAAGAAGTTAATGGCATAATCGTAATAATATGTTATGTATATTTAATTTAATCTATGGTGATAGAATAAATTAAATAGCTTAATATTATTATTTAATATTTTAAAATATTAAATATAAATTAATAAGAGAGTCTTATTAATATTATTACAATTATTATTATTTTAATTTCTAAAAGAGTTTAGGAATTAATTTAATATAAGTACTCTCATTTATTCCTAATTGGATTAGAAAGAAAAATTAGTTAAAGGAGTTTAATTAATTATCCCTAATAAGATTAGGGAGCTTAATTAATTAAAAGAATTTAATTAATTAAATAAATCCCAATTCCTTAATTGTTAAGGTGGGTTGTCCACATTTATAAATAAGAGGAGTCTTATTATGGGTGATGGGGGTTGTTGACTTTTACAACTATGTTATAACTCCAATTTGTTGGAGAGTACGTTCTTTTCTATAGAGATAGAAAACTAGGGTTTGAGCCAAATACTCATCTTCTTGAATTCCTTTTCTTCCTTGGTGGATCACCTCAGAGGCCAAACACTTGGGTGGTTAACGTTGATCGAAAGGAAGGAACCAAACCCGGTGGATTCAAGTTGAGCGAAAAGGATTGGAGGTGAACTTGTACACGAGGAAGCTTCGGATCTTCAAGGGTATGTTTGTTCTTCATATCTTTTCGTTTAATTAATAATTGTGCATAAAGGGTGATCCGGGTATATGGTTTGTAAAAATTTTTAAACTCTGATTTTTTTACACGTTTCCGCTAATTTTTGCAATTTGATTGCATTCTTGAATATTACAAATCTAACAATTGTCAGGCCCTTCGTGGTAGGCAAACGCCATCCTTAAGACTTTGTCAGGCCCTTCGTGGTTGGCAAATGTCATCCTTCAAACCTTGTCAGGCCCTTCGTGGTAGGCGAGTGTTGTCACTTAGATTTTGTCAGGCCCTTCGTGGTAGGCAAATGTCATCTTTTGGTTTTGTTAGGCCTTCTGGGGTAAACAAATTCCTAATAAAGTAGATCTTTCTCACACTTCGGTAACTAATAAGTATCCCTTTACTTTATTGCCTGAATTTTTTCTAAGTGTTGAGTTCGGAATGCCTCATTCTTTACTTTCATCTTATCTGTTATATGACATGTTTAGTTGTTACTTAATGATTCGGGTTCGATCCATGAAAAAGTTTGTGCATCTTTTGATTAAATTAATATTGGAGTATTGGCGGAAAATAAATACAATCAAGTCATAAGGAATAAACCATTTTTCATTGATATTCAATCTAATTACAATATTAGATAATTTTTACAAGTCCTATAAATTAAAGAAAGAAAAAAATAACAAAAACAAGAACATCGAACTTTTCAGCGCCATCTTCGATCATCGAAGAATCGAGTAAGGATGGATCAAGTTGGGTCTGCAATCGACTTCTTCTCCTTGCCACGACTCGGAGAGCTCGTAACTCTCGAATATATCTTCATTATCTCCCCATTGATTTCATCAGGAGTTCCGGTACTCTTCACATACTTGTTTGCGAAGGTCATCGGTTAGAGGAGGCCCAAGGTCCCGAAGAGACTTGAGTTCTCGGATTTCTTCTTCGAGCTTCTGCCGCCTATTCAGATGACGAGTCTCTGCCGCCTCTAGTTTGTGGATGGTCTTGATCAGGATTTTAGCATCAGCCTTTAATTCCTCGATCTTCTCCATCCTTATCTCGCTCCTCTGAACCAAGTCAATGTTCATTTTGATGATCTCCTCGTGCTGTACTTTGATTGACTTTAGCTCTTCATTGGAGGCCTTCACATCTCCCTTGGCTTGAGCTAACTCTTTTTGAAGCCCTTCATTTGAATGAAGAATGCATTCACGTTGAGTCTTTTCCTTGTGGCGGAGACTTGAAGGGCATTCTCCTTCCTCGAGGCCTCTTCCTCAGATTCGGCCGAGGGACCTCGGACCTTGACGCCTCGAACGAAACTGACATTTGCCTATGCGTTTCCAATATTATTTAATCAATTTTTAGTTGTATAAGTATGAAGATAAAATCGGAAATAAAGGGGAGAATCGTTTACCTTCGCCAAGTAGCTCATGCCTTCGCTGAGTAAATCCCCATTCGAACTGTTCCCGAACCGATGATCATCGGTTTCACGAATGAAGGTGTTGAACAGTTGAAAGGGAAAATGGGCATTGAATCGGGGCCACATCGTTGGAGAGACCATGGCGTCCTGCTGGAATTCGGTAGTTGTTTCTCTTGTAGGAGAAGGTGGGGGTTGATTGCGAACTGGCGAGGAGTGCACATGAATGGTTTCAAGAGAGGGAGACCGAGCAGGAGTGGGTTCGGGAGTCGGCGAAAGTGCAGAAGATGTACCGGGGTGGCTGTCTGATGGATGTTTTCTTTTTCGGGATGGAGTGGGGACAGATCCGGTCGGTTCATCGTCAGGCACTTGAATTTCTGTGGAAGTAATCGGAGGAATGACAGCCGAAGATGTGGGAACTCGGAGCTTTTCGGCAGTCAGGGGGGTTATCTTAGTCCTTATTTTCTTTACACGAAGGACCTTAGCCCGATCGTGCAAAGGAATGTCAAGCAGGCTCCTCCTCACCGGGGTAGGTTCAGAAGATGTAGGATTGGGGTCGGTTGAGAGGGCTGTTTGTGGGGTTGCTTCGGGAAGTGTTTCCGGATCACTTTCGGGGTTTGTTTCTGGTTGGGTGGATTTGGATCTTTTGGCGGATCTTTTTCTTCGGCGAGGTCTGAGGTTTTCTTCGGGTATGTTGGGTTCGTCGGTCTGAGGTTCATCATTTTGAAGGGAAGTAGTTGGTGGATCGATGGTAGGGGGATCAACCCGGGAAGATTCTTCAGCTGGATGCTCTTCACTCGCATCCGTATTCTTCCCTGCCAAAAAATCTTCCAGGTCTCTCACTTCCAAAGAAGTCGGTTTGATCAGAGACACTGCAAAAAATTATGTATCGGAACCCGTATCACTTATATATCTCAAAAATTATTTTACAAAGTTGTTCGAAACTTACACTTGTGATCATATAGCCAGGCTTGTTTGGTCAGAAGTGTAAAACTCCATTCTTTTGGAGGAATCTTCTTGAAAAAGTCTGTCATCTCCCTCATACGCTCTTCGGAGATGTCTCCAAAGTCAGCAGAGACCCGATCAGAGGTAGCCTAATCTGGAAGAGAAGAGATCTCGGGTCCGTGACAAAAACCACTTCTCGTGCCAACCCTTGTTCTTTGGAAGGGTATCCATCGTGGGTCTCTCTCTCGAATCGGTGTTGGGTCTGGGAGGCGCTTGCTCAATATTTTGAAGCCTCGTTCTCGAGACCTACCTGCAGAGAAGAGGGTGAAGAAGATGTCAAGCGGAGGAGCAATCCCTAATTCATGACGAGAAGGCAATGAATGCCGGGATGTGAATGTAGGAATTGGGCACTAAGCGAAGCGAAGCCCACTCCTATGAACCCCTAGGAGGGTAACGACAAAAGCATGGAGAGGTAAGCGAATCCCTTTTCCAAGAAGGTGGTGGCATGGCGACCCAACCGTCCGTCGGTCATTTGGTACATACTGCTTCTTGAGGAGTAAGGGCCCTTATAGGCGTCATGTCGGGAATCGATACTTGAGTCCGAGGATACATATTTGATTAAGTGACGGAGGAAGGATGTTGGCATGAGAAGCTGTTCCCGATCCTTGAAGAAGTCGAGGTCGAGGTGGTGAGGGATCGGAGAAGGATTTCCCCCCATGGTTGTTGATTGGGGGTTGGAACTCGAACCCTCTTGGTTAGGGTTCGGGTTGGGAGAGACGGTACTAACAGGAGTCGCACGAAGGGGAGAGTTTTGGCTAGAGTTCACAGTCACCATTGTTGAGATTTCGTGAAGCAGAGAAAGAAGTTTTGCATAGGAGAAGAAAGCTCAAAGGTTCAAATTTCAAATTAGCAGGTAAAACCGTCAGAATTGGTAAAGTTTACCTTTTATACTGACAGTTACACGGTAATCGAGGGCGGCACATTTAATTCACTACAATGATGATGAATGGGAAGAGGTTTCGTCCGTTTTTGGGTCTAAATATCTTCACCTGAGTGGGTTTGCGTCTATTGGGCTTCCCATTTCTATTTCTGTAATCAATTTGGACCGATTTTGTTGGGCTTTGGTGAGTTTCATTTTGGACCTCTTGTGACTTATCATAATTCGTTATATCATGGGCCTATACTGTTTATAGTCTTTCATTAAACATCCTGTTTAATATAAGACTAGGGGGAAATGTTGGGCTATAATCCTTTTCCTTATTGGGCGAGACTTAATGGGCTCCTCCCTTGGATCATGTTACTCTTGTCCTGATTGATCCGAATGGTTTGGGCCCAATTACTTGATTATTTCGTTGGGTCCTTTCGGTTGGATCCGGTCATTTGGGTCATTTTCGTTATTCGGGCTTAGTCATTGAATTGACCCATTATACAAATTGTCACTTAATCCAACTTTGACCGGTAATCATTATACCAAGTGATAGTTGATCATCTTGTATACGCCACCTTTCGCATGGCATTAATGAGGATGGGACTCGGATGATGGCGGTGGCAAGCAAAGTGGTAGTAAGAAAGAAAGAAATTGCATACTTTTATTTGAAATAATAGGAAGTGGTGGAAAAGGTGTCGAAATGATGATGAGTGTACCAGAACCAGGGGATGGAGTATGTATGGGGCTAAGATCACATAAGAAGGTAAGAAACATACACAATCATATTATTATTCTCTCTCAGACATTAGACATTATTTTTCTCTCCATTGTTGACCTTGTGATCGCCGATACTGACTCTCACGCCGGAGCTATCCCCCGACGGTCAGGCCGTCAAGCTTTTGGTGTTGACTTGTTGAACTGTGCAGGATATCGGACGCGTCTTGGTGATTGGGACGTGGAGAAAGATCTTGGCGTTAACAGGTTGGAATATTAGTACATTTATAAATATTGTACCCAGCTTAGTAGTTTCAAAATACATACTTCATCTAATCATCTCTATTACTCTGCTCTCTAAAATTGCTTTTCTTCAAGAATACATACTCTGTTTTTGGTAGTTTCAAGAACTACATTAATGGCGAATGATCCCCCTGGTTCCCCTCCCTCCTCACATGTAAATACTACCCACAATCTCTTTTTTCTCTCTCTAACCATTATTACTATGGATTATGATTTTCTTTTCTTTGTTTCTTGTTTGAAGGGTTCAAGAGAAGTGAAAGAAAAGAATGTTGATAAAGATTTAACACTGAGTAAAGAAGAAGAGAAAGTAGAGAAATGTAACACTTCTCAAAGGTTTTCTCCATCGGATGACGAACTTATTAATCACTTGAAGAAAAGAGTCGAGGGTCGACTCTCTCCCACAAGTTTGATTAAAAATGTGGACGATTTCTTCAACTGTAGTTCTGATAAACTTTTCAGTGAGTAATCATAATTGTATTGTACATTTTGTGTGTGTGTATCGATGTATAGATGTGTTTAAGGTGTCTTTTTTTTTATTTCTCATTTATTTTGATATTCTTGTTCAGAGAAGTATAAAATAAAAACAGAGGAAGATGGTTACTTTTTTAGCCCATTGAAACGTATAGTAACAGAGGATGGATTTTGGGAATACAAGAATTGTGACGCCCCCAAAATTAGGTATACATCACCCATTTTGAGTCGCCAGATATATGGTACATAATTCAAATACAACTGTCGTGTACAATACGACAAAACATAACTGTGAGTTTAAATACAATTATTGTCTACTAGAGATTATACAAACTCAAAAGGAGTCCTCATTACAATTATTAACACACTATTTCACAGAATAGTGAAGACTACTAATGCTATCCTCTGGACCGTCACTCTGTTCCCTGATTAGTCCCTGTTATGTTCTCATTTCCTGAAGAGAACACTGAAAGAAAGGGTGAGCTCAACTTGCCCAGTAAGAAATATTATGACTAAGATAATGCAGAATAAATTATCGTTAGTCTTCAACAGTGTTAAACTGATAAAATATAACAACATCAAATTTAACTGCAGCGGAACAAGCAATCCATTAAAAGAGTCAGTAGAGAATAAAATCTACTATCTTTTATGATTTAAAAGGTTTTCATGACTTTTATCATTTGGGACTCGACAATAAATAATCCACATCATCGAATCACCCCTGCACTACTACCGATGATATTCTTTAGTATCACGACCATAAATTATCCATGACTTCTGACCGAGGACATTTGTGTATTCATTAATGGTCATGATTATGCCAACAACTGTCCATCAATGCACTACGGGCCAATGATAACTTTTACCACATCATTTGTAATATTACGGTCATGATTACACCGAATAATCCTTGGTCATAATCATACCAAGTCCATCTATGCACTACAGGCCACAGATGACTTTCAACATAATATAAACATGAGGATGATGACAATGATATTAGAATTCAATAAAACAAGTTCAAGAATTAATTTATCCAGGAACTAATAATGTCCAAATTGTCAACATGATACTGCTTTGTAGAGTAAAATTCAAGAATGATCAGAAGAATATTTCCATGAAAAGATATCTTTGGATGAAGCCTTAAATATCAAGGATATTCTACTAATTTCATGGAGTATAGAAGTCAAAACTTTAACCATTTGAGTATAATAAAGAATGGAATAACAAAAGAAATCACCATGCACGTGCGGTGCAGATGTATGCATTATTCAACAGAATAATAATAACGGAACCAGTCGAGGCAAAATTTGCACCGACAAGATGTTCCAACAGAATAATAAAGACGGAACCAGGTCTGGTGTAAAACACATGACGGATGTTCCAGCAGAATAATAATAAACACGGAACCGGTCAGGTGTAAAACATACGCGATGGATGTTCCGATAGAATAATAGAAGAATGTCACCAAGTATAGGTAAAATGGCAGCGTACAAAGTTATTCCAACAGAATAATAAGCAATGGAATAACAACAGTTCTCTTCATGAATAAGAAAGAATAACACCCTTTACATTAGTAGGAGATTGAATACTGCAGTAGTGTAGTAACAGAATACTCTTCTTCTTTCTCTCTTATTCTCTCTATACTTTCTCTCTCTATAGCTTGAATGAATTTGTGAAAAATAATAAAGCACTAGGCCTCTATTTATAGAAGATTTCTAGCTTAGCACTTGAAATGTGAAAAGGCAAGTGGCTTGACGACTGGTGATGTGAAAAGAAAAGTGGTTTGACGCATGTAATGTGAAACACCAAGTGGTTTGATGCCTGTAATGTGAAACGACAATTGGTTCGACGCCTATAATATGAAATGGCAAGTGGTTTGACGTCTGGTAAAGGTAATTACTATTGACAAAGATAATTACTATTGACGAAGGTAATTACTATTGACGAAGATAATTACTATTGACGAAGAGACTCTTAGATGACATATGGCCCCCCATAAAATAACCAAACTTACCACAAACGTCTCATAATAGACTCTTTATATACATCAAGGATTGAATAAATATTACCACAAATCGTTTTATTTTCAATCAATACATATTTAATCATTCAACAATTATTAATCATTTATAACTTGTCGTCTCAATTATTGATTTAATAATATAACATATTATACGAGATGATCTTTGTGACAATAATTGAATCAATAATATAAGAGATATGATGCAACAATTCTTTGTAGTAATAATTGAATATGGTGAGTGACTTCTCACGTAAGCATCAATAATCAATATCGTAAGCTCTTATGCAACCACGCCAGACATCGTACTTTTACTAAGGGTAGTTCAGCAGCTTTTAACGGTAACACCTCCGTCGTTATTTTCATAAAGTATTTTTGTCGTTTTCAATCGACAATAATTAGTTCATGGGTCCATTAATGATTGTCTTGTCGTATCGAATATTCCCCAACAAAAAGAATATTCCCCGACCAAACGAATATTTTATAACAACTTGCTTACTTTGCAAAATTTATAAATATTATCCACAACTATAACATTATATCAAATTTACTCCATAATATTCAAAAATAATATTTATAGAAAATTCATCTTTATTTATAAAAGTTGGGGTCTTACATTGATTCCCTCCATGCTTATTGTCACCGCTTTGATGACTGATATCACCGGTATTATCATTTTGCTGGCTGCTCTCTTTTGGTTTGGTTGACTCATTATCACGCTCCAATAACTGAGCCCTATTAACAACATTTGAATACAAACACAGTTTATAAGAGATAAGATATTGACGTATCTCAGGTTTCAAACCTCTTAAAAACATTCGCGTCATTCTCTCTTCATTATCAACCAAGTGGGATGTAAATCGGGACAACTCGGCAAACTTGGCTTCGTACTGCGACACGATCATGTTGTTTTGCTCCAACTCGATAAATTCCACCTCCTTCATGTGACGAATGCTTTCGGGAAAGTACTTGTCATTGAACATGTGACGCCCCCAAAATTAGGTATACGTCACCCATCTTGGGTCGCCAGATACATGGTACAGAATTCAAATATAACTTAATAATACAACTGTCGTGTATAATACGACAAAACATAAACTGTGAGTTTGAATATAAATATTATCTACTAGAGATTATACAAACTCAAAAGGAGTCCTCATTACAATTATTATCACATTATTTCACGAGAATAGTGAGGACTACTAATGCACCATCTAGACAATCACTTTGTTCCCGACTAGTCATTTACGTTCTCATTTCTCGAAGAGAACGGTGAAAAAAAGGGTGAGCTCAACTAGCCCAAGAAGAAATATTATGACTAAGATAATGCGAGAATAAATTATCATTAGTCTCCAATAATGTTAAACCGATAAAATATAATAGACATCAAGTTTAAGCTATAATGAACAAGTAATCCATTAAAAGAGTCAAGTAGAGAATAAAATCTACTATCTTTTATGATTTAAAAGGTTTTTCATCATTTTTATCATTTGAAACTCAAACAATAAATAATCCACATCATCGAATCACCCCCGCACTACTGACCCAAGGATATTCTTTAGTATCACGACCATGAATTATCCATGCACTACTGACTTAAAGATAATCATGTTTTTATCAACGGTCATGATCATGCCATAAAATAATTCATCCTTGCACTACGGCCAAAGAGAATCCATAGCCATAATCATACCAAAAACTGTCCATCAATGCACTACGGGCCAATGAGGACTTTTTCCACATCATTTGTAATATTACGGTCATGATTACACCGAATAATCCCTGGTCATAATCATACCAAGTCAATCTATGCACTACAGGCCACAGATGACTTTCAACATAATATGAACATGAGGATGATGACAATGATATAAGAATTCAATAAAACAAGTTCAAGAATTAATTTATCCAGGAACTAATAACGTCCTCATTGTCAACATGATCATCGCTTTGTAGAGTAAAATTCAAGATTTCTCGGAAGAATATTTCCATGAAAATCTTTGGATGAAGCGCAAATATCAAGGATATTCCACTAATTTCATGGAGTATAGAAGTCAAAATTTTAATCAATTGAGTATAATAATAGAATGGAATAACAAAAGATATCACCATGCATGCGGTACGTGATGAGCGGTTATTCAACAGAATAATAATAACGGAACCAGTCGGTGAAATTCACGCGACAGGATGTTCCAACGGAATAATAAATGATGGAACCAGGTCCGGCGTATAGCACAGACAGGATATTCCGACAGAATAATAAAGACAAAATAATAGAAGAATGTCACCAAGTATAGGGTAGTTCGCGTATACAGGTTATTCCAACAGAATAATAAGCAATGGAATAACAACAGTTCTCTTCATGAATAAGAAAGAATAACACCCCTTATGAGTACAACAAATAATATCCCTTACGAGTACAACAAATAATATCTCTTACCGTAAAAGAAACTGGATATAAGAGTAGGGAAGTAGCAGAATACTTTTCTTCTTTCTCTCTAAAATTTTCTCTCTCTAGAGTTTCAGTGAATTCATAAGAAATAATGAAGGAATGAGCTTCTATTTATAGGAGAATGGAAAGGCACTGTGTAAGGATTTCTTCACAGATGAAATAATTCAAAGACTCACGGATGAAAATTTGATAACCTATGGTTGCAAAAGTCAAGCCTTCCTCCAATAAGATTAAATCAAACAAATATAATATATATATCTATATATATAAACCCACACATGCTCAAAAGGAAAACTCACCCACCCGTGAACAACTTGCTAGATTCCTTTCTCCCAAATTCATTTTCTCCTACATAGGCCCCACATGTTCCCCTCCCACCAATATCCACTCACTTATTCATATATATATATATATATATATATATATATATATATATATATATATATATATATATATATAATCTAGTTTAGGACCTGTAAGGTATCATTAAACTCCGATATGGAGTTTAATGATATATATATATATATATATATATATATATATCACACACTCCACCACTCACATACACATTTTTTACTTTCCCACCAACATGTCCACATCACACACATCCACATCCACACACATCATTCTCACTTCTTTTCCACCATTTCCCACTCTCACACACAACATATACATATATATATATATACACATCACATACTTATATATATTAACTCCATCCCTTATACGTAACTCCCTCCCACCCCCATTTCTAAAATTAGTTTTTCAACACATATGGGCCCCACATGTGGGCCCCACCTTTAAATAATTTCTACCGATTATTTTGAAAAATAGGTAAATGGAGGTCAATAAAATAAGCAAAACTGAGTGACTTCTCACGTAAGCATCAATAATCAATACCGTGTGCTACTATGCAACTAATGCCAGACATCGTTCTTTTTTACTACCAAGTAGTTCAACAATATTAACGGTAAAACTTCCGTCGTTATTTTCATAAAAATATTTTTGTCGTTTTCTCAATCCGAAAATCATTCCGTTGTGGAGTCCACCAATGATTGCGCCGTTGTACGAATATTCCCTGCTAAAACGAATATTCCCCGACCAATCGAATATAATACAACAACTTGCATACTTTGCAAAATTTCTAAATACTACCCACAACTATAACATTATATCAAATCCACACCATAATATTAAAAAAAAATATTTTGAAAAATGTAAATCTTTATTCATAAAATTTGGGGTCTCATAAAACAGCTCTTGGAACTTCTTCAAACACATCTTGAAAAGGCCAGTTTGGAGTCGCTTTTCTGATTCCCACCAGGTGATCCGCTTTCTTCACGCAACATAAAGGTGGCAAAGGAACCTTTTGCTCCTCGGAGCATCCCAAGACATCAAATATCTTGGTGATCTGCTTTAATCACGTCTCGCCTTAAGTGGTTCGGCTTTCCCAAAAACTCCGGTGGTCCCGGCTCTTTGAATTGCTTAGCGGTGACCAAACCGTGGTTGCCATTGTTTTTCCTCTGCATTATGAAGGAGAGCCGCTTACCGATGTTGCATGAATTCTAAAAAGCTCCTAAATGTACCGTCGTCATCAATTGATCGGTGTTGTTGTTTACGGGAGGATTATCACCATCCGTTGCACATTGTCACGATTATTGATCCGTGGAGAATCAAGCGGTCTCTCATGCTCCATTGCTTATCTCAACATTTTGAGATGCCATTTTCAAATACTGCCACAAAACAAGGGTTAATTAACATATCACATATTATCTCTATACTCTGACCGACCAATTAAATATAAAATAAACTTAGGTAGGTCATACTAGCGAAGGAATTCCACGTCTCTCCCCTCCTAGTTCTAGTCTTACATCTTAGCCAGGGATCATATCCCTAAGCTTTGATGCCAACTATGACGCCCCCAAAATTAGGTATACATCACCCATCTTGAGTCGCCAGATTTATGGTACAGAATTCAAATACAACTTAATAATACAAAATGTCGTGGTATAATCGACAAAACATAAACCGTGAGTTTGAATACAAATATTGTCTACTAGAGAGTATACAAACTCAAAAGGAGTCCTTATTACAATTATTATCACACTATTTCACGAATAGTGAGGACTACTAATGCACCATCTAGGGCCATCACTCCGCTCCCCGACTCGTCCCGGCCTATATTCTCATTTCAAGAGAATAGTGAAAGAAAAGGTGAGCTCAACTAGCCCTAAGAAGAAATATTATGACTAAGATAATGCGAGAATAATTTATCGTTAGCCTTAACATTGTTAAACTGATAAAATATAATAACTATCAAGTTTAACTGCAGCGGAACAAGCAATCCATTAGAAGAGTCAAGTAGAGAATAAAATCTACTATCTTCTATGATTTAAAAGGTTTTTCATGACTTTTATCGCTGAGACTCAGCTTAATAAATAATCCACATCATCAAATCATCCCTGCACTACAAGCCAAGGATATTCTTTAATATCACGACCACGAATTATCCATGTACTACGGGCCAAAGATAATCATTTTTTCATCAACGGTTCTGATCATGCCATAAAATAATTCATCTTTGCACCCTTGGCCGAAGAGAATCCATAGCCATAATCATACCAAAAATTGTCCATCAATGCACTACGGACCAATGAGGACTTTTTCCACATCATTTATAACATTACGGTCATGATTATACCGAATAATCCCTGGTCATAATCATACCAAGTCCATCTACGCACTACTTTAAAGGGCCACAGATGACTTTCAACATAATATAAACATGAGGATGATGACAATGACATAATAATTCAATAAAACAAGTTGAAGAATTAATTTATCCAGGAACCAATAACGTCCAAATTGTCAACATGATACTGCTTTGTGGAGTAAAATTCAAGAATGCTCAGAAGAATATTTCCATGAAAAGATACTGGATAAAGAACAAATATCAAGGATATTCCACTAATTTCATAGAGTATAGAAGTCAAAACTTTAACCAACTGAGTATAATAAAGAATAGAATAACAAAAGAAATCACCATGCATACGGTACTTATCATGTATGCATTATTCCACGAGAATAAAATAATCGGAACGTGTCGGTGAAATTGCACCAAGCGTGATGTTCCAACAAAATAATAAAGAATAGAATAACAACGAAATCACCATGCATGCGGTACTTAGCGACAGACAAGTTATTCCAATGAGAATACTAAATAACGGAACCGAAGTCACGCGTAATAATGCACCGGCTGGGATGTTTCAACAGAATAATAAAGATTTAAACCGGTCCCAAGATAAAACGCATGAACAAGATATTCCAGCAGAATAATAAAGATGTAACCAGTCCCAAGATAAAACGCAGCGTACAGACGAGGATATTCCAACGTAATAATAAAGAATGGGATAATGTAAGAATTTCACCAAGTATAAGGTATCCGCGATATCAAAAGTTATATAACGCCCCCAAAATAGGTATACATCACCCATTACGAGTTGTCAATACATGGTATAGAAACAACTACAACTTTATTATTACAACAAGAAAAGCGTGAGTTTGAATACAAATATTATCTTCAGATAATATCTATACTCAAATAAATCCTCATCACATTTATTGATGCATTATTTTATAAAAATGGTGAGGACTACTAAACAACTCTCTCTAGAACCTTCATTCCATACCCCGACTGCACGTTTCGCTTATATTCTCGCCTCACGAGAAGAAAAATGGAACAAAAAAGAAAAGGGTGAGCTCAACTAACCCAAAGAAAAATATTATGACTAAGATAATATACAACAAATTATCGTTAGTCTTCAACGGGGAAAAATCTAATAGAATACTGATAGACAACAAATTTTAAATCAATATTATGGTGAAAATAATAATTCATTAGAAGAGTTAAGTAGAGAATGCAAACTACTATCTTCTATGTATGAATTTAAAAGTTCATCGTCTATCTTTTATCCCCTGTAACATCAATCAATATATATATACGGAATCAAATATTCATCTTTGCACTACTGTGCCAAAGATATTCATCGACCGGGTCGTGTTCATCTAAACACTGTTCATCTTTGTACTACGGGCCAAAGATATTCATCGAAATCATTCATCTTTACTACAAGCCAAATATATTCAATAATATCATCATTTAAGATCGAGGATGATGAAAATATTTTAAAAAGCGAATCCGATTGAAACAAAATGACAAGGATTAAGGATTAAGGATTCGTACTTTGTTTTATCCATATCCAAAAATACCTCAAAAATAATCATAGTGGTGTAAAATTCAAGAATGATCAAAACATGGATACAATCAAAGCTAGTATCCAAAATAGATATTTTAGAGCGAAAAGGAAAATTTTCATTTTTAGATGAATAATGCCAGATTCGTGAATAAGGTCGTATATCGTGAATAGTAACTCAGACACCAAAAGTTCGAATTTGATAAAACTTCAGATCGATATTCAAAGATAATGATATTGAAGAAATAATATCATTATGAAAAAATAATATCCACTTACCTCGGAAGACAAAGATACTTTAAGCTGGAATAATTGGATATAAGCTATAACTTGAACTTGCGCATCAGTATAACAATACTCAAAGTATACTCAAAATACTCACAAGAATAAACTCGATAATATAGAGAGAAAACTTCAATTTAAACGGTGTGATTTTCAATTCTAACCTAAGCACCCTATTTATAGGAAAATGCTTAGAACACCAAAGCAGAAAATTTAATAAAATATTAATATATATTTATTAAATTCCTATGCACCCAAAATCTGATTCAAACCATCAGCCACCAAGAGTGACTCACCTTGCCTAACTTAAAAAAAAACGTTTTTCTTATTAAAAATATTTAAAACTTCAAAAATTAATTATTTCGGAGCTTCAAAACTTCAATAATTCACAATAAATAGTCCTTTTGTCAGAAAATTCGAATCTTGCGAGTTTTTATAGGAAATTCAATTCTCTACAACTTTGCAGAAGAAAGTTTTTCCAAATTCCAAGCGAAATAATAGAGAAATTCATAAAGCGGGCAATTTTACTGTTTATAATCAAATTTCGGTCAAGAAATGGGGTCCATGAGACATGTTTAACATGTTTTAAATATTTATTGCAACAAAATACTCTTTCTCCTCGTATACTCATATATCACACATTCATTGTAAAAATATCACCATTATTATATTATTAAAAATATAATAATATATTTAAATGAATTATTTTATCGAGAAAAAGATAAAATTTTAATTTTCAACAATTGTCACATTAAAAATTTTCTCTATCTATATCCTCATAAAATCAATATTTTCCTCATCATATAAATCAATAATTAATTATTCACGAATAATATTACGAGAATCCTGATATTGACGACGAGGCGGTTCAGGAAAGAGGGCTTTCAATAAGAATTTCTCCTTCTTAAATGGCAGCAATTAGGTGACCAACCCTCTCCTTAGATGAACTTTCTAGACATTGCCAATAATGTTATCCAATAATATTATTAGGATAATATGAATTATTGCTTCGATAATGAAAAATCGCAGTAGTGACAATTATTGAAACAACAATAATATAAAATATCAACACAAACAATTATTGAATCAATAAAATAAAATCTTTGAGCGATTAATTCTTTGTAACAATTATTGAGTAGTGCCTTCTTACGTAAGAATCAATAATTGGTGCAATCAAGTATCTTCTTGTGTTTTAACCATTTAGAGTATTTTAACAAGATTAATCAGAATAACTACGCCTGTTATTTTTAAACAACTTATTCTTGTCGTTTTCTTCCTCCAATCGCTTTTCAGTTATGGGGCCCACACATGGTCGGCTGGCTGCCGTCATTTAATATTCCAAACAATACGAATATTCCTCCCAAACGAATATTCCCAAACAATAATGAATATTTTACAACCAACTGCTTTATTTTAAAATATTTGCGTATTTTACCCATAACTATCCACATTAATCAAATCAACCCTTACTATTTCAAAATAATAAATAGAGAAAATTAAATTTCATTAATAATAAGTTGGGGTCTTATAGGTTATTCCAACAAAATAATAAAGAATGGAATAACAGAAGTTCTCTTCATGAATACAAAAGAAATAATACCCCCTACGAGTACAACAAATAATATCCCTTGTCTTAAGAAGAAGAGTACTGGATATAGAAGTAGTGAAGTAGCGAGAACTTTTCTTTCTTCTTTTCTCTATAGTTTTTCTCTCAGAGTTTCGGTGAATTAAGTAAGAAATAATGAATGAATGAGCTTCTATTTATAAAAAAAATAATTTGCATAGTAACTAATTCATGAAACGATCCGTATTGATTTACTTTAATCTGACGGTCCATATTTAAAGCAAAATCTTTTAAATAAAATATAATATATTCTATTTATAATCTAATAAAACGAATAACTTTATAAAAGATTTTACTATCGCAAACACTATCAGATAATCGTCTGCAAACACTATGCATAATAAAATATAATATATTCTAATTATTGTCTAATAAAGCAGATAACTTTATAAAAGTATTACATTTTATATAAAAAGATTTTACTATGCAAAATACTATGCAGATAATTATCCAACACTATGCATAATAAAATATAATATACTCTATTTATAGAATAACTTTATAAAAGTATTCTATTTTATATAAAAAGTTTTTACATTTTATTACATTAATAATACCAATAAAATAAAAGCGATTGACTTATCACATAAGCATCAATAATCAATCTGGTGTTCTTCTTTTAGTAACTCACGCGTATTCGCATGTACTTTTAACACTGCAAGGTGTTTCAACGATTAACGGTAAAACTTCCGCCGTTATTTTCATAAAAGTATTTTTGTCGTTTTCAATCCGGCATGATAATTCCGTTAATGAGGTCCACCAATGATTGTCTTGGTTATCACGAATATTCCTCGCTAAAAGCGAATATTCCCTCACCAATCGAATATTATATAACAACTTGCGTATTTTGCAAAATTTATAAATATTACCCACAACTATAACACTATCTCAAATTCACACCATAATATTCAAAAAAATATTTCGAGAAAATTAAATATTTATTCATAAAAATCTGGGGTCTCACAAGAATACTATGGCAACTCTCTCTCGAATCGGATGGGAATGGGAATCGAACAAAGGTTGGGACGAAAAAAAGCAGTCCAGTTCTTTGAAAAAAAAAATGAAGCGATTGAGAACTAATTCTAATTGGGTAAATGCAAGAATACGGTATTCCTAATGTTCTTGGTCCTGCTGCAGAAAAACCCAACAAGTTAATTTAAAGCACTGATCATAGATTTCAGTGTAAACTGGATTTAATATTTTCTTTTACTTTCATTTGAACTGATGCTTATTGATTAATTTCAAGAACTTATTGTTGTAAGACCCCGAATTTTATGAAATAAAAGTATTCATTTTTTCTTATAATTTGTGACGCCCCCAAAATAGGTATACATCACCCATTCTGAGTTGTCAATACATAGTACAGAAACAACTACAACTTTATTATTACAACATATAAACTGTGAGTTTAAATACAGATATTGCCATCTAGACAATATCCACACGCAAATAAATCCCCATCATAATTATTGATACATTATTTTACAAAAATGGTGAGGACTACTAAACAACTCTCTACAGAACCTTCATTCCATACCCAGACTAGTAGATTTCGCTACATTCTCGCCTCCGAGAAGAAAAATGGAACAACAAGGAAAAGGGTGAGCTCTAACTAGCCCGATAAAGAATATTATGACTAAGATAATATACAACAAATTATCGTTAGTCTTCAACAGGAAAAATCTAATAGAATCTGATAGACAACAAGTTTTAAATCAATCTTCGCAATGAAATAATAATTCATTAGAAGAGTTAAGTAGAGAATGCAAACTACTATCTTCTATATATGAATTTAAAAGTTCATCGTCGATATTTTATCCCCCGTAACATCAATCGATATATATCCGGAATCAAATATTCATCTTTGCACTACAGCCAAAGATATTCATCAGTTGGTCATGTTCATCTAAACACATGTTCATCTTTGTACTACGGGCCAAAGATATTAGTTAGTCGGTCATGTTCATCTCAACACTGCTCATCTTTTGCACTACGCCAAAGATATTCATCAAGAAATCATTCATCTTTGCACTACTGGCCAAAGATATTCAAAGAATATCATCATTTAGGGTGAGGATGATGAAAAATATTTTAAAGGAAATGAATCTAGTGAAACAAAAGAATAATTATTAAGGATTAAGTATTTTAAACAATCCAAGTTCAAAAATACTTCATAAGTAATCAGTGGTGTAAAATTCAAGAATGATCAAAAAACATGGATACAATCAAGCTAGTATCCATAATAGATATTTTGGACGAAAAGAAGAAATTTCATTTTTTGGTGAATAGTAAAGTATTAAGTGAATAAAGTAGTATAGATAATAATGAATAGTGTCGATATCGTGAATAGTAAACTCAGACACCAAAAGATAGAAATTTCACAAAAAACATCTTCACGCTTCGTGAATGAATAGTACTCGTGAATAGTAACTCGTGAATAGTAACTCATGAATAAGTAACTCATGAATAAGTAACCCCAAATCATGAAAAAGTTCCAAATTTGATAAAATTTCCAACCAATATTTCGGCATAATGATATTGAAGAAATAATATCATTTTGAATAAAATAACATCCCTTACCTCGAAAGATCAAGATTTCTAAATTTGAAAACATCAGTATATAGGCTATGACTTGAACTTGCACCGTATAGCAAGCAATACTCAAAGTATACTCAAAATACTCACAAGAATAAACTCGATAATATAGAGAGAAAACTTGATTTACGGTGTGATTTTCAATTCTAACCCTAAGCACCTATTTAAAGGAAATTGCTTAGAACTCCAAAAGAGTAAAATTTAATATAATATTAATATATAAATAAATATTCTTACGCCCACTTTGAATCCTCTAGCTTTAGCACTTTGCATGTGTTTCATGAGGCCCACAAGTGTAAAAAAAACGTTTTCCTATTTTAAATATTTTAAACTTCCAAAAATCAATTATTTCGGTGCTTTGAAACTTCAATAATTCATAATAAATAGCCCTTTTATCAGAAAATTCGAATCTCACGAGTTTTTATAGGAAATTCAATTCTCTACAAGTTTGCAGAAGAAAGTTTTCCGAATTCCAAGCGAAATTGACCAAATCCATAAGCAGAAGCGATTTTATGTGCTATAATCAAATTTCAACCAATAAATGGGGTCCACCGACATGTTTAACATGTTTTAAATATTTATTGCAACAAAAATACCCTTCCTCCTCGTATACTCATATATCCCACATTCGTTGTAAAAAATATCACCATTATTATATTATTAAAATATAATAATACATTTAAATGAATTATCTTATCGAGAAAAAGATAAAATTTCATTGTCACATTAAAATTTTTCTCCATCTATATCCACATAAAATCAATATTTTCCTCATCATATGTGTGACACCCCCAAAATAGGTATACATCACCCATTCTGAGTTGTCAATATATGGTACAGAAACAACTACAACTTTATTATTACAACATATAAAGCTGTGAGTTTAAATACGAGATATTGTCATCTAGACAATATCCACGCAAATAAATTCCCATCATAATTATTGATACATTATTTTACAAAATGGTGAGGACTACTAAACAACTCTCTCTAGAACCTTCATTCCATACCCGACTAAGTACTCGCTACATTCTCGCCTCCCGAGAAGAAAAATGGAACAACAAGGAAAAGGGTGAGCTCAACTAGCCCAATAAAGAATATTATGACTAAGATAATATACAACAAATTATCGTTAGTCTTCAACAGGAAAAATCTAATAGAATACAATAGACAACAAGTTTTAAATCAATCTTGCAATGAAATAATAATTCATTAGAAGAGTTAAGTAGAGAATGCAAACTACTATCTTCTATATATGAATTTAAAAGTTCATCGTCGATATTTTATCCCTGTAACATCAATCAATATATATACGGAATCAAATATTCATCTTTGCACTACTGAACAAAGATATTCATCGATTGGGTCATGTTCATCTAAACGTATGTTCATCTTTGTACTACGGGCCAAAGATATTAATCGATCGATCATGTTCATCTCAACACTGTTCATCTTTTGCACTACGCCAAAGATATTCATCAAGAAATCATTCATCTTTGCACTACTGTGCCAAAGATATTGATAGAATATCATCATTTAGGATTTGAAAATGATGAAAAATATTTTAAAGGAAATGAATCCGGTGAAACAAAAGAACAATTATTAAGGATTCGTATTTTTAAACAATCCAAGTTTTAAAATACTTCATAAGTAATCGAGTGGTGTAAAATTCAAGAATGATCAAAACATGGATACAATCAAAGCTAGTATCCATAATAGATATTTTAGACGAAAAGAAGAAATTTCATTTTTAGATTGAATAGTGCAATGATTCGTGAATAGTGTCGATATACATGAATAAGGTCGATACGTGAATAGTAACTCGACACCAAAAGATAGAAATTTCACAAAAAACATCTTCACGCTTCGTGAATAGTAACTTTCGTGAATAAGAACTCATGAATAGTAACCCCGTCATGAAAAAGTTCCAAATTTGATAAAATTTTCAACCAATATTTAAGCATAATGATATTGAAGAAATAATATCATTTTCGAATAAAATAACATCCCTTACCTCGAAAGATCAAGATTTAATTTGAAACACCTGGGATATAGGTTATGACTTGAACTTGCACCGTATAGCAATACTCAAAGTATACTCAAAATACTCACAAGAATAAATTTCGATAATATAGAAGAAAACTTGAGTTTTTAGTGTGATTTTCAATTCTAACCTAAGCACCCTATTTATAGGAAATTGCTTAGAACACCAAAGCAGAAAATTTATTACAATATTAATATATAAATAAATTTTCTTATGCCCACTTTGAATCCTCTAGCTTCAGCACTTTGCACATGTTTCATGAGGCCCACAAGTGTAAAAAAACGTTTTTCCTATTTTAAATATTTTAAACTTCCAAAAATCAATTATTTCGGAGCTTTGAAACTTCAATAATTCATAATAAATAGCTCTTTTATCAGAAAATTCGAATCTCGCGAGTTTTTATAGGAAATTCAATTCTCTACAAGTTTGCAGAAGAAAGTTTTTCCGAATTCCAAACAGAAATGGACCGAAATCCACAAACGGGCAATTTTACAGGCTATATCAAATTTCAGTCAATAAATGGGGTCCACCAACATGTTTAACATGTTTTAAACATTTATTGCAACAAAAATACTCTTCCTCCTCGTATACTCATATATCCCACATTCGTTGTAAAAAATATCACCATTATTATATTATTAAAATATAATAATTCATTTAAATGAATTATCTTATCAGAAAAAGATAAAATTTCAATTTTCAACAATTGTCACATTAAAATTTTTCTCCATCTATATCCACATAAAATCAATATTTTCCTCATCATATGAATCAATAATTAATTATTCACAAATAATATTCTGAGAATCATGATATTGACAACCGAGGCGGTTCAGGAAAGAGGGGCTTTCAATAAGAATTTCTCCTTCTTGTGGCGCTTGATTAGGTGACCAAACCTCTCCTTAGAAAGAACTTTCTAGACATTGCCAATAATGTTATCTAATAATATTATTCGAGATAATATGAATTATTGCTTCGATAATGAAAAAATCTTGTGTAATGACAATTATTGAAACAACATCAATATAAAATATCAACGCAAACAATTATTGAATCAATAAAATATTGAGCGATAATTCATCGTAACCATTATTGAGTAAGTGCCTTCTTACGTAAGAATCAATAATTGGTGCAATACTGTAAGTATCTTCTTGTGTTTTTAACCAACCGAGTATTTTAACAGTATTACTTGGTAATAACTACTGCCTGTTATTTTTAAACAACTTATATTTGTCGTTTTCTTCATCCAATCGCTTTTCGTTATGGGGCCCACAAAATACTGCGCCGTCGTACGAATATTCCCCGACAGCAAGAATATTCCACGACCAAACGAATATTCCCCGACAACAATGAATATTTTATAACCACTTGCTTATTTTGAAATATTTGCGTATTTTACCCATAACTATTCACATTAATCAAATCAACCCTTACTATTTCAAAATAATAAATAGAGAAAATTAAATTTCATTAATAATAAGTTGGGGTCTTACAACCTCCCCTCCTTATGAAATTTCGTCCTCGAAATTGACGTACGACGTGACTGATGTTTGAAAAGGTGAGGATACCTTGCTTTCATTTTTTGTTTCCAATTCCCGGTCATTTCCTCTATAGCATGATTCCTCCACAAAACTTTAACTTGTGGTATGACCTTTCTTGGCGTAGGACATGCTCCTTCCTATCCAAGATCTTGACGGGTACCTCCTCATACGTTAAGTCTTGACTATCTCGTCCGGCTCTAACTTCTATAACGTGGTTCGGGTCTTTCACATATTTACAAAATGAGGATATGTGAAACACATTATGAACACGAGACATACTCGGAGGTAACGCGAATCTATAGGCTACATTTTCTACTCGGTCAAGAATTTGAAATGGACCGATAAATCGTGGATTGAGCTTTCCTCTCTTCCCAAATCTTGTAACTCCCTTCCATGGAGCAACTCGCAACAATACATGATCTCTATACTAAATTCCACGTCCCTTCGATGAAGATCGCATAACTCTTTTGTCGATCTTGTCTGGTTTGTATCGTTGTCGAATCATTTGGATCTTTTCGGTGAGTCATACGTCTTAACTCGGGTCCCAACAATGTTGCTTCACCCACCTCATCCCAACATATTGGAGAAGCGACACTTTCGTCCATATAATGCTTCAAATGGAGCCACACCTATATACTTCGATAAGCTGTTGTTGTAGGAGAATTCCACCAATGGTAAATACTTATCCCAATCGCCCCTTGATGTCAGGACACGAGTCTTAATAGATCTTCAAGAGTTTGAATAGTCCTCTCGATTGTCCATCCGTTTTGGGGATGGTATGGCGAACTAAATCGCAAATTCGTGCCCATAGCTTTTTGCAAGCTAACCCAAAATCTTGAAGTGAATCTTGGGTCACGATCCAAAACAATGGATCTTGGCATGCCATGCAACCTCACAATCTCATTCACGTACATACTAAAGAAGGCGTTCGAGGAATAAGTCTCTATATCGGCAAGAATTGAGGAGACTTGGTTAATCTATCAACAATAACCCAAATAGCATTGATGCCTTGAGAAACCGTAGGAAGACCCAGAATGAAATCTATGGTAATGTGTTCCCACTTCCATTTGAATCTCAAGTGGTTGCAAGCGGACCCTTAGGTACTAGATGCTCCGCCTTTACACGTTGACAAGTTAAACACATTAAGATAAACTTTGCAATCTCTCTCTTCATATTGTTCCACCAAAATGTATGTGAAGATCACGATACATTTTAGTACTTCGAGATGGATTGCAAATGGTGTATTGTGTGCCTCCATCATAATCTTGTACTTCAAATCGAGTCGTTAGGAACACAAAGTGCAGGTGGACTCAAGTATTCCTTCTTCATCGATTCTCGCTTAGGAATAGCTCCTTCTTGTACTTTCTTCTTCATACGCATCAACTCAAGCCCGGTGGCTTGAAGCAACCTTAACTTTTTCTATTAAAGTTGGCTCTGTCATTATACTTGACATCATCGCACTCATTCCGCGATATGATCTTCTACTCACAATAGCGTCACTACCATTGTTCGCTTTCCAAGATGGTATTGAATAGTGTGGTCGTAGTCTTTCAATAGCTCGAGCCAACGTCTCGAATAGCGTCGCTGCGCGTGTTGAGTTTTTTTTGAGTGAAGAAATATTTAAGGCTTTTATGGTGCGAATATATCTCCATTTTCTCCCCATATAGATAGTGCCTCCATATCTTTAAGCCTTGGAACGATTGCGCTAACTCTAGATCATGAGTAGGATAATTCCTCTCATACTCTTTAAGTTGTCGTGAGGCATGAAGGCTACGACTTTCCCACGTTGCGTGAGAACACATCCTAACCCTTTGCACGAAGCATCATTGTAGATAACAAATCCATCCGAACCGGATGGTATTGTTTAAACAGTCTTAGAAATAAGTCTCCTCTTAAGCTCTTGGAAACTCTTCTCGCATTCTTCGCTCCAAAGCGAATTTTGTATCCTTTCGAGTTAGCCGAGTTAATGGAGTAGCGATTCGAGAAAACCCTTCCACGAATCTCCGATAATAACCAATTTAAGCCCAAAAGCTCGTACTTGATCCACCGACTTTGGTTGATCCCAACTTTGTATTGCTTCAATCTTCACCGGATCAACAGATACTCCATGTTTTGACACCACGTGCCCAAGGAATGCTACTTCCTCATGCCAGAACTCGCATTTCTTCAACTTGGCTTATAGTTTGTTTTCACGAAGCCTTTGGAGTACCAGCTTCAAATGGTGCTCATAATCTTCACGACTTTTGGAATATATGAGGATGTCATCAATAAAGACAACAACAAACTGATCCAAATATTCCTTGAATACTCGGTTCATCATATCCATGAAAGCCGCAGGAGCATTAGTTAGTCCGAAAGACATGACTAAGAATTCATAATGCCCATCTGAAGGAGTTACGAAGGCGTCTTTGGAATATCCTCGATTCTAATCTTCAATTTGATGATATCGAGCGAAGATCAATTTTTGAAAAGAATTGTGCCCCTACAGATTTGGTCAAACAAGTCATCAATACGAGGTAGAGGATACCTATTCTTGATGGTGACATGGTTCAATTTCGATAGTCTATACAAAGTCGCATACTCCGTCTCTTTCTTCTTTACTGAATAAAACATGAGCACCCCAATGAGATGTACTTAGGACGAATGAAACCGATGTCCAACAATTTCTGTAGTTGGACCTTTAACTCTGAAGTTCAATAGGAGCCATTCGATGTGGGGTTTTAGAAATGGGCTTTGTACGGGTTCAAGATCAATAAAGAATTCAACTTCACGTTCGGGGGTAGGTAGGAAGATCTTGAAATACGTCGGAAAGTCAATAACAACAGGAATATTATTCAAATTTGGCGTGTCTTTATTCAAATCCATAACATGGGCTAAGAAAGCTTGACATCCGTTTTTCAATAAGCGAATAGCTTTATGATTAGAGATATGATGGTGATTGATTTTAATGGTTTAGTTACTTGAATTCGCACAACGGGTTGGTTAAGAATATGAAAACTAACAACCTTACGAAAACAATCAATTTTGGCATGATGAGTAGTTAACCAATCAATCCTAAAATCACATCAAAAGCAAGTATCTTTAAAGAGATAAGGTCAACGGGTAAGGTGATGGTGCCAACTTGAATCAAACAAGATTTATAAGCAGTGGATGTGATGAAAGTTTCTCCTAACGGAGTTTCCACGAGATAGTCAAAGTCTTATTTCTCCCGAGTCAAGTTTAAGCGTTGAGCACAAGGCGGAGAGATAAATGAATGAGTATGACCGGTATCAAGTAAGGTATAAAACGCAAGAATTTATAAATAGTTTACCCGTGATCACCTCGTTTGGGTTCCTCGCATTTTGACCGATCCACAACAAATGCTCTTCCGGAACCGTTGACTTTGACTTTTTACGGGACGATCTTTTGAGTCAAATCCCCATTGAAACTAGGTTTCGCTCACTGAAGACAATCTCGAGCGATATGTCCTTCCTTTCCACAATTATAGCATACCTTGAACTTGTTGTGGACAATTTGGGTGATATGTCCCTCTTTCCGCATTTATAGCATATGACCCGGTGGTCGTTCTCCTCCCTTAGAACCGATTCTTTCTTTTTAAGACTGCGTCTTCACATGGTCGTTGTTAAATCTCCTCTTTTTAAAATCTCCTCCCGACTCGCTTCTTCTATTTTCATGGTCATGATTACCACCGAGTGGTTACCATTTTGTCCGTCTTTTTTTTTCTCCGTTGGTTATCGTTGTTTTGTTGACTACCATCTCCGGTATGATTACGGTTATGGTCCTCAATTGACCGTACTTTCGTTATCTCGCTTCTAATAATTGAGCCTCATTTACAACACATCCGAATAGAGAAAATTTATGAGAAATGAGATCTTTGACGTATCGCCGGGTTTCAAACCTCTAAGAAACATCCGCGTCATCGTTCCTCATTCTCCACCAAATGAGGTGCAAACACGGATAACTCTGCAAACTTTGCCTCGTCTTTGAGACACCGCCATGTTGTTCTCGCTTCCAATCTAATAAACTCCACTTCCTTCATATGATTGAACACTTTAGGAAAGTATTTGTCATTAAATAATTCTGAAATGTCTCCCAAGACATCTTTGAGCCGAAATGTTTGGATGGGTGCGCTTCACGAGACTCCCACCAGATGATCCGCCTCGCCACGGAACATAAAGGTGGCGAATGGAACCTTACGTTCCTCCGTACATCCCAAGACATCGAATATCTTGGTAATTTTCTTGACCCATGTTTCCGCCGCATGATCGGATCGGCTTTCCTTTTAAATTGCGGTGGTCCCAACTCTTTGAATTGCTTGGTTGTGACAACCCGTGAATTGCTATCATTTCCTCCTATATTTTGAACACGAGTCTCCTAAATGCGATTTTGCATGAAGCGCAAAAAGCTTCTAAACATCCCCTCGTTCATCATACGCTCGGTGGTGTTGTTCACGGGAGGAACATTCCCGACTGTTGCACGTTCTCCTCGTTGGTGAGTACTGAGCGTCTCCACGGTCTCATTTCCATTGTTAATATTCTCGATCGACATTCTCAAATCGCCATAAAACAAGGGTTAATTAAGGAAATCAATATATCACATAATATCCCTATATCTTGACCAACTAACAAATAAGCTTAGTAGGACACACTAGCGAAGGATTTACTCGTCTCTCCCTCTAGTTCTATTCCCCGATCTCCGCCAGAGATCATATCCCTAAGCTACGATACCAACCGCGACGCCCCCAAAATAGGTATACATCACCCATTACGAGTTGTCAATACATGAGTACGAGAAACAACTACAACTTTATTATTACAACATATAAAGCTGTGAGTTTAAATACGAGATATTGCCATCTAGATAATATCCACACGCAAATAAAACCCCATCATAATTATTGATACATTATTTTACAAAATGGTGAGGACTACTAAACAACTCTCTCTAGAACCTTCATTCCATACCCCGACTAGTACTCGCTACATTCTCGCCTCCACGAGAAGAAAAATGGAACAACAAGGAAAAGGGTGAGCTCAACTAGCCTCAAAAAAGATTATTATGACTAAGATAATATACAACAAATTATCGTTAGTCTTCAACGAGGAAAAATCTAATAGAATACAATAGACAACAAGTTTTAAATCAATCTTCGCAATGAAATAATAATTCATTAGAAGAGTTAAGTAGAGAATGCAAACTACTATCTTCTATATATGAATTTAAAAGTTCATCGTTGATATTTTATCCTGTAACATCAATCATATATATATCGGAATCAAATATTCATCTTTGCACTACAGCCAAAAGATATTCATCGATTAATTCATGTTCATCTAAACACACGTTCATCTTTGCACTACGGGCCAAAGATATTAATCGATCGGATCATGTTCATCTCAACACTGCTCATCTTTGCACTACGGCCAAAGATATTCATCAAGAAATCATTCATCTTTGCACTACTGAGCCAAAGATATTCGATAATATCATCATTTAGGGACCGAGGATGATGAAAAATATTTTAAAGGAAATGAATCCGGTGAAACAAAAGAACAATTATTAAGGATTCAGTATTTTAAACAATCCAAGTTCAAAAATACTTCATAAGTAAATGAAGAGTGGTGTAAAATTCAAGAATGATCAAAATATGGATACAATGAAAGCTAGTATCCATAATAGATATATGAATTTTTTTTCAAAATACACAGTGGTTATAAAATATTCATTGTTGTTCGGGAAATATTCGTTTGGTCGTGGAATATTCTTTACGCGCCGGGAATATTAAATGCGACGGTATGACCATTCATGGGCCCCATAATGAATAAGCGTCGGATGAAGAAAAGCGACAAAATTAAGTTTTTATAAATAAACGGCGTAATCGTTACCGATTAATACTTTGTTGGAATACCCATTGGTGGTTAAAATACGATGTCTGCGTATTTGCATAAAGAAGATACGATTTTATATAGTATTTTGAATTATTGATCCTTACATAAGAAGACACTACTCAATAATTTTTGACAGTAATTAATGTTCAATATTTTATTTTATTGATTCAATAATTCTTTGCGTTGATATTTTATATTATTGTTGTTTTGATAATTATCAACGCCTGATATTTCTCATTATCGGATCAATAATTCATATTATTTGAATAATATTATTAGATAGCATTATTGGCAATGTCTAGAAAGTTCATCAAGGAGAGGTTTAGTCACCTAATAATTGGCAAGATGAGGAGAAATTCTTATTGAAAGCCCTCTTTCACAGGGAACTACTTTGGTTGTCATAATTGTGATTACGTAATATTATTTGTGAATAATTAATTATTGATTTATATAACAAGGAAATATTTATTTGATGTGGATATAAATGATGGATTTATTTGTGTGGTTATAAATAAAAGAATTAATGTTGAGGTATTTTATCAGTATTTTTGTCGGAATGAAGGTATTAAAAATTAAACCAGTGTTTTTGAGATATATTGCGTGAGTAATAATTTTTAATCCGACAGTTGGATCGTTTTAATTTTTGGATATGTTATACATATATAAGTTGAGTATATGTCCACAAATTTTGAACCGTTAAAAATGAACGTATGATTTGTTATGAATTTTAAGAGGTGAATGGTTCAGAAATTGTTGAAGTATCCGAATTTAGCATTTTGGTGGAAAATTCTAGAATTGAGTGGGCCCCACTTGTGGTTGGTGAAGAAATGTGCTGAATTTTATTTCAAATGTGGTGGGTGGGAATAGTAGCGAGTAAAGCCACTGAGTTGCGAAGTCAAGTCTGCTAAATTTTCCTATAAATAGAGGCTAAGTTAGAATTAAAAAATCACACACGAAACAAGTTTTCTTTCTCTCTATATTATCAAGAATATTTTGAGAGTATTTAGATACTTTGAGAGTTGCTATTTAGTAGAAGTTTCCTTGAGTTTTTTCATTCGATATTCCGGTCGAAATCTTTGCTCTTTTGAGGTAAGGGATTTTAAGGGTTATTATGTTTTTTCAGTTCAGTACTTCTTGACCTTGAGAAAATTCTGGAAAAATTTGAAATGATATGTTGATGAGTTTTATTGATTTTGTCCAAAAATAGTGATTTTTGGATGTATAGATTAAGAGTTATGAATTTTATGAGAAAAGACTATTTTAAAAGTAACCGCTTATAACTCCTTATGGTTAACTCCAAAATTGATGAAATTTTTATTGGGAGTACATCTATATAATATCAGTGTACTGTGAATTTTGAATTTTGGATAAAAGTACAATTTATGATAAATGTCTAAATATTAGCGGTTTTGGCCATATGAAAAATAGTAAATGAATTTTAAAAATTCTAAGAAAAATATATGTTCAATATAGGACTATATTTTGCTAAATCCCAGAAAAGAAATATTTTTGGAACTGATTTGGTATTTTTCATGAAAATGGACTAGTTATTAATAAATGAATTAAATATGTTATGTGAAGGAAGAAAATTGGAAAATATGATTTTATGGCTTGAGAATCATATATGTGGTATATGCAGATTTTTGATGAGGGTTTTGGTTATTGGTGATAAAATCTTATAAGTTTGGCATTTTATGATGATTAAATTCATTATTTAGTAAAGTGTAAACAATTAAAATAAATTGTTTATAAGTTTAAGAAATGTTATTCTTTCAATATCATTATACTAGAAATATTGGTATGTATTTTATTGTGGAATTTTTACCTTTTTATGTCGGGATTACTATTCATGAGTTCTTATTCATGAGTTCTTATTCACGAGTTCTTATTTCAAGGTACTTATTCACTACAAAATTGGTTTCTTTTTCTAACCAAATTATAGTTGATTTATGAATATTACTCGGAGATTAAAACTATATATTGATTATATTGATTTTATTATCATATATAATATTTTTATAACCACGATGTTGAAATTCTCTTTCACTAGAGTGTAAAGATGAGTAGATTATTGGTATGATCATGACTAGGGTTCTCTTTGCAAAGATAGTGAAAAGTTGAATTGTGGTGGTATGATCATGACCATTGAATTTATAATTGAATATCTTTAGCTTAAGTGCAAAGGTGAATTGATCAACATGGTTATAATTATTGTTTATATAAATTCGAAATGATTATATATTTCTTTGAGATATTAATATATTTGACTGTAATGTAAATATGAAGGCTGTTGATGAATATATTTGGCTTGTAGTGCAAATATGAAGCTGTTGAGGAATATCTTTGGCTTTGTAGTGCAAAGATGAATTGTTGATGAATATCTTTGGCGATGAGTCTAAAGATGAAGCTGTTAATGAATATCTTTGGCCCATAGTGCAAAAGATGACTTTGTTATTGAATATCTTTGGACAAGTAGTGCGAAGATGAAGCGTGGATGAATATCTTTGGCCCGTAGTGCAAAGATGAATTTATTAGTTTGATTATGAACATGAGCTGTGATTTGGTATAACCATGATCTTTGATGTTTTCGGTAAAGACATGTGATGAAAATTATATTAAATCACGGGTGTGAAGAGAATTTAGAATCACAATTATGATTATGAGATATTCATATAATTGTGGAAAGGCTGTTGATTGATGTTCTGAGGATAAAACATTGTTGGTGGACTTTTAACATGGAGAAGATAATAGGTGTATTATCTATTTGACTCTTCTAATGGATTGTTCGATTCTACCTGCAACTATGGTTGAAATTTTTATCATCTACCATATGTTCTAAATCTCGATTTGTTATTGATGAAGGCTATTGATAATTTAATTATCTTTAGTCATGATATTCTTTCTTGAGCTAGTTGTGCTCACCCTTTTGCTTCACAATTCTTTTCGGTGTAATAAAAGTGTAAATTGGGAATTGAAGCGGGGGTAACAAAGGAATAGAGCGGTGGTCTCTAGTTGTGGAGTTCTCCTAAGCGGTATAGATAAGTGTGTCAGTATACATCTTTTAGTATTTATATTTGGTGAATCATATAGGGAGAGGCGAACCCAACATTGGAAGGGTGTTTTGCCATTATCATACAAGATGTCTAATGACATACAACCTCGTGTCATCATAAAATGCGAGGTTGTGCTCATCCACTTCTTTGAGTATATGTACTGAGCACTACCTATATAATCTTGGTGTTTGTTTGAAGTATAATTCTCAATTTGAGGCAGTGGAGATAATGATAAGTCGAGAGAAGACTCACCATTGGGAAGAATATGATAGTAATCTTCTCATTTTCTTTGGGGTCTATTCATTCAACCAAGGATAATTACGTGGCCATATGATATCTATCATAACCTAGACGCGTGGCCTCCCGTATACGAAGGTTTCTTGAGCACTTCCCAAAGATTCTAATTTCTAAAACAGGTTTTGACTATACTTTTATGTAAGGTCTCATTGTGACGTCTTATCGAGGTTGGGATGAGAGTGCAGTTGGTATATATATTTGTATCCAAACTCACAGTATATGTGTTGTTGTATTTTGCACGACAATTGTTGTAATAAAGTTGTAGTTATTTTCTGTACCATGTATTTGGCGACTCAGAATGGGTTGGATGGAATGGACCTATTTTGGGATTGTCACAATTGTGATCTAAATGCTATAGATGAGTGATTTATTAGCCTATTTCTTTTGTGTTTGTATATATATATATATGTTAAAAACCGGACAACTTAACAACAGTACAACCGACCAACAACGATGAAGAGAAGCGAAGCAAAGCAGAGATAGCAATAAGCAACAACAACAACAAAGCAGTTTTAACAAGACTATTAAAGCGAACAAATTAGAACAACTTAGTTGTTATATGAAAGAAAAGAGAGGCGTAGCAAAGCTCTTGTCCTAAAAAGTGATTCCGCCCTCATTGGTTATATGAGCAGAGATGCAGTTGAGCTCACATGGCGTTCACCCTCCAGATTCAACTGGCAAGCCTTCGATGCGTGTACTTTCATGAAGAAGACTATGGATCGGTCTTTGTGGATTGCCCCAATCAGCAGAAAATATATGAATAACAAACTGCATTTTAGAGAAGAAAGCAGGAATCTTGATATGATATGTGTGTATTTTTTCAACAGAATAGAGACAGTATATATAGAAGAAGAAGAACGAACGAGACTGAAACTGCAGAACGTTGGGAAGTGAATACGCGATCGTCAGTAACGTAAAACTAATTAAGGTTTACGTTTTTTGGGAAAACGGCTAGGACTAAATAGTATAAAAAGAAATTAGGGATTTTATCAAAACAGTGGGCTACCTGGGTGCATCCGCGAAGCACAAATTTTCCGGATCGGCACCCCCCCTGCGCGGGCGTATCTCGCGCACACACGCACTAAGGTTTTCTGACCGAAAGCCCGGGAACCAAGCTTGGTCTCGATTCTTAGTCGTCTCTCGTATGCATGAGCTCATCCCTATTTCTCAACCATGTTACTAAGCCCATAACAACAAGTACTAATATGCACTATGAGAGTTCCAAGAATAGCGATGTGGGACTTGAAAAAAAACATAAGATTTTGGAGCATAACCAACAATCCCCACATGATCCAAAATTATCAAAGAGATAAAAATTAAAAGGAAGTGAGAAGGCAATGGATTTTAGATACATAGCGTCGATACCTTATGGGTTTGAATCGACACTTAGTGGAACAAGCTCATGATTTTAGATTATAGGTGAATTATATTCTTGAACCTATTATACGTGATATAATCGATTGAGCTTGCACACATATCTTAAATCTGAATCCACACAAGTCCGTTTTGGTGGCGTTCTGAGCCACGTCGCCGTGTCCCGATTTTCATAAAGGCTCAGAGAGTTTGCGAGGACTCGTAGGAAGCGACCTACACTTCCACCTTTATATAGGTGAACCCATCAAGTGTATCTTGACATACACCACCCTTTAGGGGCTATGAGTTTCATTAAGAATCTAAAGCGATTCATCCTTTCACAATTTGTCGATAAGCACTACATGCACACAAGAAGGGATATAGATAATTGTAGTCTTTATAATTAAGTAATTACGTGACTTGTTGTTACCCATTGAACCCAATTCATGGGATCTCCAATCACATGAGTTGGGTTTCCATCGCGATATTACTTACTCAAGATATTGGCGATAGTCCCATCCCTCCGGATGCTTCTTGGACTACCTTTTATTCAATCCCTTAGTAAGCGGATCCGCTGGGTTCTTTTCGGACCTTACAAATTCCATGGAAATAACTCCATTCTTGATCGGTCCTCAAATAATATTGTGCCTCAAAGCGAATGTGTCTCTGTTTTCCATTATAAACATGGTTCATTGCCCTGCTAATAATTGCTTGAGAATCCTGATGTAAAGAAATAGAAGGAAATCGCTTATACCACAATGGTATATCGATTGATAAATTCTTATCCACTCGCTTACAGCACCGCCAATTCTAAAGCAATAAATTGATTCCATAGTAGATCTAGCGAGACAAGTTTGTTTAGCAGATTTCCAAGAAATGACTCCTCCACCTAAAAGTAAACACATAACCACTAGTGGAGTTTGTTTCATCGTTATCGAGATACCCAATTAGCATCACAATATCCTTCTAAAACACTAGGATGACCGGTAAAATGTACACCTACATTAATTTGTTCCTTTTAAATACCTCATTAGTCATTGACAATACATTCCAATGTTCTTGTGAAGGATTATGTGTATATATCTGCTAAGTCTACTTAATGGCATATCTGATATCGGACGATACAGTTCATTAGATACATTACACTACCAATGATTCTAGTATATTCAACATGCGATACCATTTCCTTTTATTTTCTTTAAATGCACACTAGAGTCATAAGGGGTTCTAATGGCTCTTCATTAAAGAAATCAAATTTCTTAAGAATATTTTCCACATAATGAGGCGTGATAAAACTAAACCATTTGCATGTTTATTTATTTTCATGCCAAGAATCAAATAAAACTTCTCCTAAATCTTTCATGTCAAATTTAGAAGATAAAAATTCTTTTGTAGTTTTCACAACTTTCTCATCAGTACCAAATATAAGCAAGTCATCCACATATAAACAAATAATCACACCACAATTTCCATTGAATCTACTATAGACACAACTATCAGATTCATTTGTCACAAAATTATTAGACAAAAGAGTTTTATTAAATTTGTCATTCCATTGTTTTGGCGCTTGTTTCAAACCATACAAAGATTGTACAAGTCTACACACTTTATGTTCTTCACCTGGAACAACAAAACCTTCAGGTTGACACATATATATTTCTTCATTTAACTCTCCATTCAAAAAAACAGTTTTAACGTCCATTTGGTGGATTATCAATTTATGAATAGAAGCCAAAGCAATTAGAATTCTTATAGTTGCTAATTTAGTCCTTTGGTGAGTAAGTGTCAAAATAATCAAAACCTTCCTTTTGAGTAAACCCTTTTCTTACAAGTCTTGCCTTAAATTTATCAATAGACCCATCGACTTTTAACTTCTTTTTAAACACCCATTTACATCCAATAGGTTTACATCCTCTGGCAAATTAACTAGCTCCATGTATGGTTAGACATAATAGATTCTAGCTCACTATTATTAATAGCATCCTTCCAAAAAAATTGCATCAATAGATTTCATTGCTTCTTCATAAGTTTTAGGGTCATCTTGAGTTATGAAAGCGGTTATAAAATCTGGACCAAAAGTTTTCTCAAAAGCGTTGTCTTTTACTTCTAGTAGATGCAGTCTGAGGTTCTTTATCTTTCTTTTAAGAGGTTCACTAAAAGAAGGATTGCCTCTCATCTCTAATTTTCAATGGAAATATATTTTCAAAAATTACGCATCCTTTGTTTCCAAAATTGAATTATTTTGATAATTATTAGTTGCATCTTTAATTACCAAAAATCTATAAGCGACACTATTAGAGGCATATCCAATAAAAATACAATTCATTGTTTTAGGTCCAATTTTATTTCTTTTAAATTTGGTATAGCTACTTTAGCTAGACATTTACACTTTAAGATACCCCAAATTAGGTGCATATTTTTTCATAAATGATATGGTGTAGAGTCTAACTTTTTATGTGGAACTCTATTTAAAATATGATTTGCGAGAAAAAGACTTCTCCCCACATATTAGAAGGTAAATCAGAACTAATTAACATAGCATTCATCATATCTTTAAGTGTTCTATTTTTCCTTTCTGCAACTCCATTGAATTGTGGAGAATAAGGAGGAGAAGTTTCATGTGTTATTCCATTTAGTTCACAAAATTTTTTAAGACTTCCTGAATCATATTCACCTCCACGATCAGATCTAAGTCTTTTAATTTTTCTTTCTAACTGATTTTCAACTTCCGCTTTATATTTAATAAACATTTCTTCCGCTTCATCTTTAGAGGAAAGTAGATAAATTCGAGTATATCTAGACATATCATCCACAAAAGAAATATAATATTTCTTACCACCTCTACTCGTAGTATTTTTAAAATCAGCTAGGTCACTGTGAATTAACTCAAGTAATTCAGTTTGTCTTTCAACACTTTTAAAAGGTTTTTTAGCATGTTTTGCTTCTACACAAATTTCGCATTTGTTAAACTCGGTATTTGCAAGATTAGGTATAAGTTCAAGTTGTTTCAACTTTTTAATAGAAGCTACATTCACGTGTCTAATCTAGCGTGCCGCATATCAAAGATTCAACAATATAAGCAAAAGAAGCATTCTTATTATTCAATTCAGCAGAAGCATCAAGTACAAATAAACCCCCATTACAAAAGCCTTTCCCAACAAATTCCCCATTACGAGTAAGTACAAGTTTATCAGACTCAAACACAAGTTTAATACCAGTTTTGTTCAACAAAGACCCGGACACAAGATTCCTACGAATATCGGGCACATGAAGTACATCTTGTAGGGCAATGGTTTTCCGAGAAATTAATTTTAGTAAGACTTTTCCTTTTCCCGCAACATTGGTGGCTCGAGAATCCCCCATAAAGACATTTTCTCCATTAGTCACATTTTCGTAGTTGAAGATTATGTCTCTATCCGCATGAAATGTGTAATACAGTGGCCCCGATATCTACTACCCATTCGTGAAGTTGTCAACAAGGTTTACTCCGAGACAACAACAACGATAACATCATCGGATTCAACTAAGTTAAGCTTGGGGCTTAGGTGAAATTATTATTTTGTTATCTTGCTGAAAGTGACAGTGACACTTCATGCAATATGGCGGTCGCCACATCTGAAGCAAGGACCTTTAGTAAAAGGTTTTTGAATTTGATTGGAGTTGTTGAACCTATTATCCTTTCTTCCCATTGATTTTTGATTTTTTCCTTTGTGATTTTTGGACTGATTATTTTGGTTCTTCCATTGTGGCTTTTGTTCCACGAGATTAGCTTTGACAGTTTGATTTTGAACTACATCTCCCCTTTCTTTAGCTCGGTTTTGTTCTTCAATATGGATGTGAGCTACTAGTTCCTGCATAGTGAAATCTTTAGTTTCATGTTTGAGGTTCATCTTATAATCTTTCCACGAGGGTGGTAATTTTTCGATAAGTACAGCAACTTGGAAATTCTCGCATATTTTCATTCCTTCCCCAATGACTTCCCCCACAATTGTTTGATATGTATGAACTTGATCTATAACAGATTTTCCATCTTGCATCTTAAAGTCTAAGAATTTCCCCGCAACATATTTCTTAAGTCCAGAATTTTCTACAGCATACTTTGATTTTAACGCTTCCCAAATCTTCTTAGCACTTTCAAAAGGATAATATATCTCAAACAACGGATTAGACAAATAGTGTAACAAATATCGTCGACACGTACGATTATCCTTTACATAATCCCTTTTATCCGATTTTTCAACAGTTTCAGCAGTAGAGGTAACATCATTAACAGTAGCAACAATAACAGGAGCATCCATATATAAAACATATTCCAAATTTATACTTAACAAGCAAAAGTGGGTATACTCTGTTTTTTTTTTTATAATGGAGGATATTCAAGAACTAGTAATAATGACTAATGATAACCACGACCACCCCATAGTTGAGGAATTGCTGGACGGTGTTCCGTATCTTTTCACGGATTACGAGCTGATTACCCTCTTCTTGAACGAAAAACTCATACCCAATAACAAGATTAGAGATCTTGATGATGTTTTTAGCCCACCTCCTCCTAAAATCTTCCACTACTTGAACCAAAGAGAAATGGGTGTATATAATCTCTTACCCAATAAAGGTCTCGATGATGTTTTTTGCTGCTCTCCTCCTAAAATCTTCCGTAAGTACTCACTCATCTCTTACTTTCTTTCCTTCCTTCCTTCCTTCCTTCCTAGATCAATTCAATTAAATTCTGCCTATCCTCTCTCTCTCTCTCTATATATATATATCTAAAAAACAGAGAAGTATAGATTAAAGACGGATGAAAGTTGGTTTTTCTATAGCAAATTGAAGAAACACTACTCCAACAGAATGGCAACTGGTGATGGTGAAGGATATTGGAAGAAATGGAGCACTACCAATGTTACCAATGGGGCTGATCAGACCATAATTGGACGCAGGAAAGATCTTCGATTTTATAAATATCGAGGAGGTGGTGCTACTACAATGAAAACTAACTGGATAATGCGCGAATACAGTAGTACTACTACTACTAATAATAATAATAATAATGGTCCTGAGCCCGTAGGCGAGGTAATTAACTGCTAGCCTTTTCAATTCTCCTCCATATACTAAAAAAAATTACACTACATTCATCAAAATGCAATCTGTTTCAACTATTTGATCCTTGCAGTTGGATGATGTACGTCTGTACATGATATACAATACTGATCATCTTCTCGATAAGCCCCCAGGTGATCCCGGATTTACGTGGCACCTCTCTTTTTCTGATCAATCAATCCATCCATCCATCCTTGTGAACTTGAAGTTGCTGTTTGAGGAAGAATAAGCAATATTAATGTAGTAGAAAAATAAGCGCAGCTACTTTAATAATAATGGTAAATTTGCACGAAATTCAGCTTCAGCATGTTTATTTATACTACTAGTCGTCTGTCTTACTAGATGGCTCAGCCTATTCCCAATATCTGTAGCAATTTTATTGTCATCTTATGTTAATTTTCACGACGTAAAAAGGGTAAAATAATAAATAATCAAACGATAAACAGCCGAGATTTGTCCTGCTCTATAGACTATAGTGTTTAAAACCAACATGACTTTGGATGATGCGCAGACTGAATTTGCGAGAGCAGTTGAATGGGAATTGCATTTACACCTAAAAATGTAGTTAATCTCAAATTATAACCACAACTAAAAATGTAGTTCTAGGGGCCTTGCCAAGTCAAAGAAGGGAAATGATTTATATGACCACAAATGTCGGATAAAATAAGTTAGTACGACTCCTCCTTCGCGTCTTCCCTGTTTATCCACATAATTATGTATTTTATATTTTAAAGTTCATTTGCAAAACTAGTGTTAAAATTTAAAATAGATATTAGTTAATACAATCGTACTGACTTATTAATAATATTCACAAAGTCAAAATGACTACTCTTTAGTTTTTGATTTACCTAAAATTAACTAATCATATGAAGTATAAGAGTCTTAATTCAATAGAATATTGATATATAATCCTAAACAAATTCAGTGTAGAGGCAGGGGTCACCAATTTTAACTTTGAAAATAAACAAATAATCCTAATTGGATTCAACGTCGCCTAAATCCTAATCCTATATCAATACAATACATGAATATTAACGAATCAAACTTAATTTTTATTATTTTGGGGTCTTGGGTCTTCAAGTTAATGACCCCTTACCCGATAAACAGATTTATAGAGATCCAGGATGTCTTTGGTATTGAGGGGAAAATAATATATGTGTGGACAAATATTCGAATAAGTTGAATTGTGATCAACTTGTATTAGGATCCCTTCCAACACACTTATCTTCCAATTTCTACACATAATTTTTAGTGACACTTTCAACAACTCAATTATCGTGATGGATTAATTGTATGTAGGATAAGTGTATTTCTATAATTTAATATGTTTATAATGCATTGGACAAACAATTACTATAACCATCATTTAATATGGAGATATATGTTATAATTTATAGTAGTCTATGATCTATCTTGGTGCTTTTATATTAGTATTATAGTAAATTCAAATGAAACTTCATGAGACATACATATGCTCATACACATATACTCTCTTCCTCCCCCCCCTGTTATATATATATATATATATATATATATATATATATATATATATATATACTAACACTAAGTATTTAATTGTTGAATTCGATATTGTTATGAGGAGTACTAAAGATACATAGATGCACATGCATATATTGATATGTAGATGTGATGGTACAAACTGTAAGCTGGATTTCCTGTTTTGATTTAATTTCCATTTGGATTAATGCTTGCTGTAATTTTAATTTTTAAATACTACTACTAGTATAATTTGATTTAATATATGCTCTGGAATATTGATATGTATCCAACTCTTTTATTCATATGCTTCTTAAATTAATTGTACAAGAGAATGTGTGGTCAATGTTTATTATTAATTAATATGAGGGGAGCCTGCCTTGATTTCAAATAAAAAACATCCTCCTCTTTGCCTTTGAAGTAGATCCGGTTAAAGATTGTGCTCTAGTTGTAGATAATGGTATTATTATTATTATTTTACCCTACAGCACTATGCTCAAGTTGGCAAGAAATTGGGGAGCAGATGAAGCTGTGCACTCCTTTTGTTGGTTCATTGGTGTCTACCATTTAGTATTGGGCCCTGCTGAACAATCAACTAAGCCTATATATATTTCTTAAGTTTACAATAAAGGAAATGAAGACCAATTTTATCATATATGCTAATACCAATACCAATACCAATACCAATACCAATATCAATATCAATCATCGCTAATGCAAAGCGCCACAATTCAAAGGTGGTTTCTACGAGCCTTATGCATGTATAATTGCTCCTGCACTCAGAAAAACAATCATAAATAGGTTTTATACAATAAGCATAAACTATAACATTATGCTCCTGCTTAATCTGTGTATAGTTGAATTTTCTTACTAAATTTTTGCCAAGGAAATAACTAATGCAATGAACAAAAAAGTAAGAATCTCATTATTACCCAACACCATGAAGACTAGAAGAGAAATCATACAAAGGAAGGTGGCAGATAAAGCCACAGCAATATGCTAATGCATTTCTATCTCTCTTCATTTCCAATTTCATCTTCTCTTCACATGTAAATCAATCACCAATGAATAGCTGATCGACAGAAACATCTTAGGGGGTATTTGTATATTTTCTCTAAAGGACTTTCAATCAGTTCTTGGCCCTGATAGAGTTGTTTTCCTTGATCCTTACTCGGTTGTCCAGCTTGACAAAGCGTTTAAGGTCGTCATATGGGAGAGTTTCTACGTTTTTCCTTCTTAGCTCGCTCAGTGCGGGACGTTTATCAAGAAGGTGCCACAGCCAAGCTGGGTATTCAGAGTCTGCCATAATTTTGGGGTCTGCTCCATCCTTAAGGATATTGGCACCAACCACTGTAGTGGACTTGACATCTTTACTGAGGATTGACGTCGTTGGACCATCAGCAGTTGCACCCCCTTTAGAGCCTTTCTTTGCTTTAGCAGCAAATGTTCTGCGACCTACAACCTCAACTACCTCATTGCTGATGTTAATGCTCCTTAAAGATTTTATGATGTTCATTGCCATGACTAAACCCTGCAACAACAATAGTCATAATTGTAAAGAAACAGCACTCATGAATCCAACGAGGTATCACAACTAAGCACTCTGCGAGAATATCGAATTTAAAATTTTAACCTAAAGTTCCCTAAATTAGGCAACAGAGAACATTTCAGCAGCAATTGCCGAATGACTCTTTGATGGAGGTTGTAGAAAGATCAATTAGATAGTACTCAACTGGAGAAAATTAAAGCTAATTGGGGAGAATAGGAAAGTATTTACGCCAAAAGTTTTTAGTCCAAATATCTTTATTTGTGGTCCTTTTTGTCTTAATTCCCACATGCAACAATTGTCTTTAGGACAATAAGGGGTCTAAGATGTTATATGCTTGTAACTATTCAAAAAAAAAAGATGTTATATGATTCTCCTAAAATATATCAAATTATCAACTAAATCCAGATACAAGCTCGTTGTTGTGAAGTACACTCTTCTGTTGGTTTTGGAGTAAGGTAATACCAAGATCCAAGTGAAATTGACTTAAAAAATAATCCTCCATGTAATACTGGTTTTGCTTCAGCATCGCATGCTATAAGTGGTGATGATTTGTAAACTAACTTTTCTTAAACAATTCAAAACTAATCATCCAGATCTCCAACCAAAGGCTAGTACGACACACTTCTAAGATACATGACCTAGGAGTGCTAATTACAAGAATATTTTTCTGATAATAAACAATATGGACTAAAAACTTAGCAGAAAGAGTTCCAAGTATAAGAAATATTAGAACTCGGGAATAATATTTTACCAGCAGATACAAAAGCAAAACAAGAAATAGAATATTTGAACTTTTTGTTTTGACTAATAGGAAAAGTTCTGCTCACACAATCAAAATTGGACGAAAAAATTAAAAGAAAAACAAAAGCGCAATTTCACATACATTATACGTAGAGGCTTGAAATCATAGATTTTGAAGGAGAAGGATAGAAATAGGTACCAGTAACCTAGAAACATAGTAATCGAGCATCAAATATAGATAGACTGAATCTTTTTACCGTTTGCGTTGTCAATCCGAAGGATTGAAGCTGGTATTGTTGAGGCGGACGGATATAAACCCTAGAACACGCCCCTTTGCCTTTTCTGCTCAATAATAGTGCGACAAATAATTTCAACCTTCGATTCCAATCAAAGCTACCTCATAAAAGAGAAAGGCGGTTGTTTGTTTTATTGAAATTAGTACGTGGGCACTGCAGAATGGGCTTGCGGTTTGGGCCGTTCTTTTTATTTGCTTTGGATCCAACCGCGAGTTTGGGACTTTCTGCAGATATTTTGTAGTTTAGCTGTTTAGGTGAGACGTTAAATTTGAGCTTTGTACAAAAACATTTCTTTTTTGAAAAAGTTTCTTTAAATAGCTAGTTATTGGAAGAAGAAAAAAAAGTATATTTCTTCCGTTTCAAATTATATAATTATTATTGATTTTAAAAAAATAAATTTGAGTTAATTTTAAATTTAAAATTGAGATTACTTATACAGAATAATACTTTTTAGATAGTTTATGATTAAAATTAAAAGAATCTATGACAATTTTAAATTTAAAAATATCTTTAAAAAGTCAACAATGGTCAAATAATATAAAAAAAATTAATATATATTATTATATTACCCAAAAAACAATTTTCATATTTAAACTGTTGTAATACGTTTGTTGGCTCACTAACTCACATCTGGAACTGGAAGGGCCTAAAATATTGGAAGAGCATACTATACACAAACATTAACTGTACTTTTGCCAGTCTTTCCTCATATTTGGGGTAGAAAAGTCCTTTCCATCTGCTATGTACAATTCCATTTAACCTACCATAGGTTATTATTATAATTTTCAAATAAAATAGTCATTTTTATTTTGGTTAAGCTAATAATATGATACTTGTCTGAAGAATGTTTAATTCAGTTAAATCTTATTTTGGATGAAAAGTTTAAATCAAGTATTGAACAATAACTAACAGTAGAGTCGAGTAGATCAAAAATATATAATACCCGAACTCAGTTCGATAACACTAGAAATCAAGAATGATTGAACTCAATTCAATTAACGAGTCCAGCCAACAATTTATTTAGTTGAGCTGAAAAAATGCATGTAAAACCCTAGTTACATTCAGAGACGCAAAAATTCATGAGTTTATGAAGATGAAAATAAAAAACAAAAAACTTGCGTATCCTAATTAATTAACCCTCCTGGATGCAAGTATTAGGACCTCTGGAACTGATGGTGCAGCATCTGCCTTATTCTTCAGAAACCTTGAAAAAGGTATAGGACAGAATCATGTTGTTGATACCATCCATTCTTGAATCGGTTTCAAATTCAGGGTCTATGTAAAAGAACACCTACAAAAGCAAGTCACAAGTTTCCACAGCCGTTGCAGATCTGTATATACTACTTACTACTAGTAGAACAAATCCAACAGAGCAAAAGGTTCACTTACAGGCATGTCAATCTGCTCCCCAGGTAAAAGTCTCTGCTCCTCGAAGCAAAAGCATTGTATTTTGTTGAAATAAACTGCAGCCTGAAAAGTGTCACCATTGGTTGCATCAAGTCCCCTTTCGCAAAATAGAACCAAGATAGTTAAACACTTTCATTTACTAGAAAGTTAAGCAAGTCAAAAACCCATTGGGGATTGAAACTTCGCTTCTGCCTAAAAACTAAGGTTCATATTGACTATTGACTAATTATAGTTATCCCTCAAGTGTACTAACAAGGGTAGGAATTCCCACAAATGCAAAACACTTGGGTGGGGCATGTATACTTTCTAGTAAAAGATAACAAGCCTTCCGCATATTAGAAGAGGAAGTTAAATTAAAAGCAACTGATGTTTTAATTGAGTCATTTGAGGCTCCACCTTTGATCATTAAAAGCCCAAATACTCTATGTGGACATGGAAATTGGACACGATTGTATTTGAATTTCACTTATTTGTAAGAATATTTTTTCATATCCTTATGAATTAGAGGTATTGACGGTGATTTTAAAATCTCGCAATTTTGATCCCCAATGGTGGGTAAAAATACAAATAAGTAAAATTCAAATACACTCGTGTTCAATTTTCATGTCCAATATCCATGTCCATCTAGAAGAGCTCTTAAAAGCCACTAGACATCAGAAGGATATTAAAACCCTCAATGGTAAAGTATCGACTACCTAATGAATAGCTGAAAGGACATACCTTCATAGGGGTAACGTTGTATGTAGATATGCCAGTAATGGGAGTTGAGCTTCGATTTTCAGCAGTGTAAAAAGCAAGAGCACTCTCTCCTGGCTTAACCCTTACCTATAGTTATAATCAAATTCCAAGACGATTATGATAGAAACCCTGGAAGCTTATAAGGCACTTGAGATATAACCTATATCTAGATAGAGACATACTTATAACTACAGTAATATGTAGCAACGTATTTAATCTCTATATCACATGAACATAAAACTATAGTACCTCTCTCTGTGTTGGAACAAACTTCCAAGGCATTCCATCAGCAACATCAGCATTGAACTGCACCACGATCTCCCTGTAGTTTAATAACAAGAAATCATCAAAAGAAGTTGCATAAAAAACAAGAACAAGGTTTTTATATTGATTGAACTCTAAGGGTAAAATATTATCAAGATTTTGCAGGATAAACAGACTTCAATTTATAGATTTAGAACATTTAATGATCCTCTGTTGGTTCAGGTTAGAGTTTGAATTGAGTCCAGCAATTATATCATTATGCTAGTACAAAGATAAAATGATAATGCATCATTTACAAAAAAAATTAAAAGTCTCAAATATAAGTTAACATCTGGTTAGACCAAAACAAGCAAGAGTAGATAATGGAACCTAGTCGTTAGGGAGCTGCAGGGCTCAACACAAATCTTAGTATATAAAAGCAAGAACCCACATTTTATCTTCCTTCTCTATTGCAGTACTCTATATTAGAAATCATACTCGTACAAAATAAATAATACTCTCTCTGCTCCACAAAAAGAAAATTATTTGTACCTTTTTTTAACACAAAAAGAGCCCACTTTTTAGTTATAGTAAAATAAAATTACATAATATCCTCCAAGTTTTTTTTAGCATAATTTACTTATCATACCACAATAATAAACTAACAACTTATTATTTTTATGGGTATACGTGGAATAAAAATATATTCTTAATATTCATAAACTTCATAAACGGGACTCTTTTTGTGGAACAGTGGAAGTGATAAAAGAAAAAGAAAATTGACCTTGAATCTATACTTTGGAAATAAGTATAACAATCTTCATGTAAACTATAGAAATTACTCATGATTCCAATAGCTTTAAACATTATTATTCATACTATTGAATAGATAGCTGCATTATTTGAAAAGCAGATGTCATACCTGCTGGTAACTGTTCCATCTTGAGCATGCCGAGCAATCTTTTCTTCAACACTCTGCATTAAAGCAATGTATTAACTCAATATAATGGGATACTTTCATATTATGATTAGAAAAAAGCATATTTATTGTTTACCTCACGACGCTGAACAGTACCCCCATAACCAGTAGCTTGGCAAAATCTCCTATACAGAGGAACTGCAGCATAACTACATCCCACCATAGCAAAAACCAATCCAGTTAAATATATAAGCATCTTTTTTGATTTTTTTTCTGTAGCAGCATGAGTAGCATATTGGCGGCGAAATCCAGGCAAATAACAAGAACTCCGAGTTCTTAATTGTGGCAAGTCACATCGTGGCATCAAATTGCGAAATTCGCAATGGAACCCTCTTCCATATGTATTGTTACTAGCTCGCTCAAAATTATACTTTGGACCAAGAACTTCGAACAAGCATCTGAAACAAGAAGAATGGGAATATCTTCATGGACAACATTACAAGGAACAAACTGGTCAAATATCATGCACAAGCTCATACCCACCAACATAAAAATACAAATGTAACATTTTGCAAGAAAATATACACGCAGCATTGAGCACCAGCTGATGCTTCAAAAATGTTGAATGTAATTGGGAAGTTATGCCCTTTAATTTTTAACCAAAAGAAGAATGTGATGAGACAAGTCTAGGGCATGTACAGATTAAGTTAACAAATTAGGTGTACATAGCTCGAGCAACAAGCCAAATTAAACCAGCCACATAAACATGCTAAAGGTACCTGGATTCAAAGGAAGCAGGATGAAGAGTTCTATTTAGGAAAGGCAATAGTTGAGTTCTTCTAAAAAACTTTGACCATGACATTTTGGCAGGAATTGGGTACTACCAAAGTACTTCAACTGGCATCTGACACATGAAGAACAAACACCTTAAATTATGCTTGCATATTGCATAAAACAAAAAACCACTGTTTGATAGCCAAAAAAACATATGAAATTGAAGCTGTATAAACCTGTATAAAATGCCTATTATATGGGCCAGATCAAAACCTGAAAGCCCGTGAAGAAGCCAGAGTTTGCCTGGCAATCAAGCAGAGAGTAAAGATAAATTAAACATATCCGCTTGAAGAAATGAAGTTTTCACAAGAAATTGGAGTATATCTGAGTTCAAGTTTAGTTGTGATATGGGCATAGATGCTACATGTAGAGACAGTTAAAGTAGGTTGAAGTGGTTTGGCTTGATTACTAATATTTGTTCTTTTAATTTATAACTTGTTCTTGCTCACCTGCTCAGTTAAATTCATGTTCTCAACTGTTAGCAGTCTAGCAACAAAACACAGATGGCACCATAATGCACAACTGATGTCTTCTATTACAAATGCATAGTGTAATTAAAATAACCAATTGTTTAAGTCCAGTGGGGTGGAAAGAAATTGTTGTGGGAGGATGTATACGGTGAAGCATTTAATCAAACATTTGATACGCGTCAACTTAATGAGTCATTTTTTGATACTTACCACTGTCTTAATACCTTGAAAGATAACATCTTTGATCGAAATTCAGAGAATCACCATGAAAGACCAGTCTTAGATTAAAAACATCAGAACACATTATTCACAAACTACATCCTGTATTTAGGTCTGGGAAGAGAAACAAATGGATCCGCTGTTTCTTATACTTAACACCACTACACCAGTATATTTTGCATTGAAGTTGACAGTACTCTATAATTCTGTGAACGCATTGATATCTTAATTCATTGAAAATAAGGCTTTCCCAATTTCTCTGCAATATATTTTATTATCATGAATTACCCCTCAGTGTTATTTTGATTTACCCCTCAGTGTTATTTTGATTTATTGGCATATTTCAAGTTTATATATAATGTAAAACACAAAGAGAAAAACATTAAGTTTACAAGCTCGTTGTTGTGAAGTACACCCTTCTGTTGGTTTTGGAGCAAGGTAATACCAAGATCCAAGTGAAATTGACTTAAAGATAATCCTCCATGTAATACTGGTTTTGCTTCAGCATCGCATGCTATAAGTGGTGATGATTTGTAAACTAACTTTTCTTAAACAATTCAAAACTAATCATCCAGATCCCCAACCAAAGGCTAGTACGATACACTTCTAAGATACATGACCTAGGACTGCTAATTATAAGAATATTTTTCCAATAATAAACAATATGGACTAAAACTTAGCAGAAAGAGATATTAGAACTCGGGAATAATATTTTATCAGCAGATACAAAAGCAAAACAAGAAATAGAATATTTGAAACCTCAAAAAGTTTCCATTTGCTTCACAAGCCTCAAATCAATGAGACGAAAGATACATCATGTTTGCAAAGCAGTCAAACCACCAGACAAGATGAATCCCAAATTCAGTACTATTTTAATTGAGCGAGTTGGTAAAGAGAGAAGCAGCCATGTCTCATGAAATCCATGGAACAGGTTCTTATTCTTCTTGATTGTTCTTTTTAAAATATTAAGGTTTGGTATATACATCATGCTATTGCACTATCAAACACATGGACTACTTTGAAGATACAAATATAGAAGCTTTCTGATCTTAAAATAGTCTAAGAGTTATTTATCATTAAAATAATATCATTATCATTAAAATCATCTAAGAAGTATTTATCCTGAAATTAATATATTTTTTTTAAAGGTCAAGGATAAGTTCATATATCAGAATCATATCCGCACCAATTAGACTAAATTCAGAATTGAGAAAAGTTTTAGGAGAAAAAAGAAACAAAACTCTGAAAGTTGATATGAATAGTTTGGTTTTCTACTACCCTACAAGTGTCATAGCGTGAAACAATACAATTAGTATTTACTTTATCAGAAGTCTATAAAACATCTTTTCCTTCACATTTTATCTACACAACTCTTTATTAAATAAATTACTGGTGCGCGAAGTAATCATAAACAGTGTTGAAGAACAATCAGTCAAGGTATAGAAAAGTGCAGTCAATCCTCTGTAGATTAGGTGTTAAGATATAACCAACATCTATATACTTATATAAGTCAATAAAAGGATTGATTGTGCCAACCAAAGCGCTCATCATTTCCATGAACTGCTAGGTAAAGACTATCCAGCAAACAACCTGGCTATATGTTGGAGCAACAAAAACATACAGGAATCCCAATTAGCATTCAAGAGTGTTAATCTATATGAAATAATTTTAATTATTTATTGGTAGTAGTTTCATTGCACAATACTATGAGAATTTCCTTATTTTGCAATACCATTTCTAAAATTGCAACATACATATAAAACTTGTTAATGGGAATGAGATCCTATATCCACACTTTCGGTTAGTTGCTCAGCTGTCATTGGCAAGCATGCTATTAACAAACATCGCCAACTAACTACTATAAAGGGCAAGGTTCAAGTATTTTTTGATACTAACTAAAACCAATGTTAGAGAATATGTACCTAGTCGCTCAAAAAGAGACGAACCAAATTTCAGCTAATTTGGGAGAGAGCTTCACTTAGCAGACCACACAACACTCTCGCATATTTATTTTCTACTCATAAAACTTATTATATCAATCAGTCTCCCTACACCTATGTTAAACCCAGAGGACAAGGTGATATTGCTGATATCTAAGGGTTTTACTTAAACAACATACTCAAGGGATATAAGGGAGACAGATTGCCCCTCTTGACCTTTGAAAAGAGAAACAAATTATCAATGTCCCAAGTTTAATAACTTTAATAAAGATGGTATCAAGGACGAAGCCAGGATTTGATATTGGGGGGGCCAAGAATTTTTTTAACAACATAATATATATTAATCACTAAAAAGTAAAGTTTCACCATTACAAAACATATTTTTACTAAAACAAAGATAATGTAGTAATATAATTTGCTTTGACAAAGACAACAACCAGGGATTATGAATACAAGTACAAGCACTTGAGGGGTTACTCAACCAGGGATTAAATTTGTGGTGTATATCTGAATATCCAAAAACTAAGCATAAAGACACATTGTGCATAGAGATAATCATCAAATCATATAAAGAATTTCTAATATTCATAGACATAAAATAGTATAATGTGTATACACACACAAAGGTTCAAAACTATCAGATTTTATTTATTTTTTTGCTAAATAAAAATGTAATTAAAAAAAAAGGAGTCCAATTTAGCAAATATCATCCCCCAGTGGCTAGTTTTCAGCTCTAAATTTGGATTTGGATAATCGAATTTGTCTTTGTTCAAAGGTCCAATTTACAGTAACTAGTACACTAACTCACAAGTAACAAACATAAGAAATAACAATGACCAAGTTCTGACAAAACCCAAATCAGAAAATCTAAAACGAAACCAAAATTTCCGGTTAACATCCAAATCTCGAAATTACCAAAGTAAAATTTTCAACAATCATAAAGATGTTAGAAATTAACATTCTATTACCAAATTACAACTACCCACATTAAGTTCTGACAAATCCGGAAATCCCAACTCAGAAAATCTAAAACGAAACATAGATAATAGATTGCTTATAAACAAAAAAATGCTTACCAATTGCTTAGAAATTAACATTCTTTTACCAATGTTTAAATGTTTATAAACAAAAAACGTAGATTTGCTTACTTTCTTGTCGAAGGAATCAAAGATTGAAGTGATTGGAAAAGACAGAAAAAGTGCTCGTGAATCCTGGCTTCGTTCTGTCTCTCAGTCTATAGAGGATCTGGTGAAGAAATATAGTGATGGAATTAGGAACGTGAGTCGTGAATTGAGACCGTGAGGTGAGGCCGTGAGGGAGCTGGAGTACAGGAGGAGAAGGGGCGGATGTTAGGAACTTTAGCCACTTGGGGCAAACTGGGGGGTCTGGCCCCCTCTTTCGCGGGGGCTTGGCCCCCTCAAGTCTCTACTTGGCTTCGTCCCTGGATGGTATCAAATATAATAAAACATTCCATCTGGAAAAAAAGGTGAAGTAGAACATTTTTCCCTCATAGTTTTGACCATTTTAGTATAAATATCCAATTCGCCTTATTTAATGAAATGTTCTTGCAAAGCCATGATAATCAAATAGATTAACTAAATAGCTCAAATGTTTGATTAATCCGTTAATCAAGTAGATATTGTATGAAGTACGATAAAGCAGACGCAAGAACACATGTATAAAAGTTATGATATTATTCCATAAATATAATAGGACATATATATAAATCTGTGATATGTGCGTATGTATATATTGAGTTGAGTGATTGCGATGAGCGAATGCAAGTTAATTTAAGGTGTGAATTGTACCAAGATACGAGATGAACCCAGTCGGAAGATGTCGAGAGACGATGTTGGGTCGTCGGAGTTCAAGCAGGCGAAATCTGGATTTAACTCAGCTGCAACTAAGCGTGAAAGGAACGAAAATGGATGAGAGAGAGTTCACTAGCTGGAATATAGTACACTCGATAACTGTGAAGGAGACCGGAGTTGTATTGATTTTTGTCTCAATATCATACATTGCCCTCATAAGTCCTTCATGGAGCACGCACCATAATCTGGGAATTGCGGATTCGATGAATCTTAATATTTGATGATCAGCGAATTGGTAATCAACTTGCGCACATAAACAAGTAAATTAGTTTATATATTGCTATAAAATCAATAAGATTGATTACATACACGTATTATTGATACATTTGTAAAAAACGCTTGAAAATATCTTTAATCTAATAAGTTCCTAGAGAATTTTGTAATCAAGTCTAGTACAGAATATGCAGCGGGTATCTTACCCGCTTTATAAATGGCGAACCACAATAACTGAATACTTTTTGGCTTAAATATTCTTACTTTGCACTTCTAAAAAGACAGCAATCAATACTTGATTGGTTGATTTGGTGGATAGGCTTTGTGTATCAGAGATCTTGTTTTGATCGTCCAGTTACGAAGATAAAAACAAGATCTCTAATACACAAAGTCGTTACACCAAATCAAGTATTGACAGCTAGCTATTTTGCTTATTCCGGATTGCGAATGAAGAATATTTTTAGCCAATGACTAATCAGTTATTATGGTTCGCCATTGATAAATATACTACCTGCATATTCAGTATCAGACTCAATTGCAGAATTCCCTAAAAACGTATTAGAACATTTTAGATATAATTTCCAGACCTTCCCAAATGCATCAATAGTAAGTGTATTCTTGTAATCAATCTTATTGATTTTATGGCAATATATAAAGTTATAAACTAATTTACTTGTTTATGTTGCGCATGTCGATTAGCAATTCAATGATCATCGGATATTGGGATTCATTGAATCCGCATTTCCCAGATTATGGTGCGTGCTCCATGAATGACTTATGAGGGCAATGTGTAATATTAAGATAGGGACCAATACAACTACGACCTCCTTCACGGCTATCAAGTGTCTATAGAGTGTCAGAGATGTCCTGTCGTATATTTAACCTTAAAAAAATATCCAGCATAGCAGGAAGGCATGGAGACTCCCACTACCCATCTCCATTACCCATTGCAGAAAAAGATATCCATCTAATGGATAGATAGTGCATGCCACAGAAGCATACATACTGCAACATTTGGTAGTTGGTCCTTTCTCTTGTGCTTGGTTTTATCAATTATGTCCATACATACATAACTTCTATATTGACCCTGAAATGAGAGGCAGAGAGGGTCACTTGACCTATTAAAATTTTATTGCTGCAAATTGTACATATTCAAACTTCATATGTTCCAGAATTCGTGATGACAAAAGGTTATATAGTATATATGTTTGTGTGATAAACAAATTAAATTCAAGAAATGGAATTATCAAAAGTCAAATGCAACTCAATATAAGAATGAGGTAGTATTAATGAGATGAGATCATATCAACCATTTGTCAGCCAATAAAGATTAAATTAAAGACAATATTAGCACAATCACCAAACATACCAAAACTACTAATTATTAATTCTCTTAGCATGTCCCTAAAACACATATCAAATGTAACTCCTAGTAATTTCTCAATTCATTACAATTTCAAACACAAGTTCTAAAATTCAAAAACAAAACAAATTTGGAGAGACTTTTCAGAAATAATGTGATATCATGGGTTATGCCTTGCATAAAAAGTACCAGGGCAGTCTAAAGTAAAATGACTGCACAGCACAAGTGCAAACAAATTTCAGTAAAAGGCAACCCAAGAAACCTCTCAACTGCTTTACATGCTCATATTTATACAGTATACACTTTAATTCTAAATATTATAGGCCACGCAATCTAAGCCAATTACACCTTTCCAAGACAAATCTGACCACTAGAAAACACATTTCCTTAAAAAATTAAACAAAATCAATAGGGAATCCAACTATTATTATACAGTCGATGTAATAATGTCCACCTACATCTAAAGGAAAGTCATAGTCCCTCACATATATGTATTTCATGAAGTACAAACTGGGACACGTTTTAGGTATTTTTTTTTCAAATTTCTTTAGTAGTAAATTAAAGGCTAAAATTTGTAACTGGGAAAAAATATGTGCAATTGTGTCCTAAGCAACACAATTCTCCCAGATAACTTATAAGAGTCTATATAGTTATCCTTATTGATAAAGACTCTGGACAAATGGCTTAGATCACAAGAGGCTATACAATTCCACGAATAAGAGACAAGGTACCAATATTCAATAATAATCTTCCAATTGCATCTAACATAAGTTAGATACCAAACAAAAAACCAAAATAAACGAGAAAATCAAATAAAAATATTGTATGCAGAAACAGTAATTTCATTCAAGCAACTAAATCATTCAAATTCATATTTTTCAGAAGAGACTTTGATATATCTCAATTCTAATAAACTCAAAAACGAAAAAGTAGCAGATTATGAGAGTGAAAGAGGAGGAAGAAGAACTACCCGGATTCACCGGAAAGGAATCAATCACATAAACAAATTTGGGGGAAAAATATAGGGTACATGATTTGGGATCTTACCAGAGATTTCAACCGAAAGAAGCACATCCGAAAATTGATGGCAGACAAGAGAACCACAACGGCGGAGCAAGCATGAAAGAACTCGGCAGAGCGAAGAGAGAGAAAAATGATATTTTCAAAACCTAAAAAATACGCAATTGCGATGGAGGGAGTAGTTTTAATTACTTCTACGCTGATCATGATATTGCTAAACTTGGTTTGTTGGCTGCTATATATGTTGATAATCAATGCTTAAGATCACCTTAATGATGATGCATCCAATGAATAATTCCTACACTATTATTCCTAAAGATGAAAATTGCTACCAGTTATGCGTATTAGTTGTACAAAAAGAGTACTTGAGTTCGTATTAGATAACAAAGGTAGGAAGCAAATTTCCTACCGGTAGCGAACTTCTTTTTCTCCTCCCTAAGTGAACACCTCTACTAGCGGAAGCTAGTTTCGTACCAGATCTAGATCGTCTCTCTTCAATGCCTTTGTTGCCAGTACGCTCAAGTCAACTGACTTCGCAACCTTGACGTCATAGTCCTTTTCAATCTTTTTTTAAACAAAGGGAATGTTCTTGCCGACAATGAGCACCTAAGGATTGGCGAAGAGATCATATATGGATTTAGGGGTGGAACCTGTTGATGTAGTAGGATGGCGGCGCAGCAAGGCGGTGATGAGAATTTGTTGATTTGGGACTTCTGGGTTTGTGCACATATTTCTGATTATGGGGTTTTGATTTGGTTTTTTGATTTTTGGGGATTTGTTGATTCGATCTATGTTGAAATTATGATTGATTTTTCGATGTTAATGGTAGAATTCGGTAAAGTGGTGGATTCCGACGAGATTTTTTAATCCAAATTAGAGAGGAAGATAATGACTTTAAGGGGTGTTTGACTGCATCTTAATCTTAATGCATCTTAAGAGTCCACCTCTTAATACCTTTTAAGAGCTCATATATTTGTATTAAGAGCTCCTCTGAATAGTTAAGATATAAATACGAGTCTAAAGTATTCAGAGAACTTTTTAATATAAAAATGTGGGTTGTTGAGATGCATTAAGAGGTGGGCTATTAAGATGCAATCAAACACTACCTAATAGGGTCTGCTCGGGAATGACTTATTTTAAAATGACTTATAAGTTAAAATATAAATTGACTTATAAGTTGGTTTAAGTTGTGACTTATAAGTAAAAACGTTCGACTGATAATGAATTATAAGTCACAAATTAATTTAAAACAAGTTATGAAGGTGTTCGGCTAATAATTACTTATAAGATAAAATAAAATGTAAAGATTATTAAAAAGGATATTATAAAAAAATGCATTGATTTAATATCATATCCAAGGTTATTTTTGGTAAACAACTTATTGATAAATAGTTTATTATTGGTAAACAACTTAATATTTAAACAACTAATTATTTAAATAACTTATTGGTAAATAACTTATTATTTAAACAATTTATTATTGGTAAACAACTTATTAATAGTTAAGACTTGAAACTATACTGAGACCAAGTAGTCACAATAAACTTCTTTTAGTCAAACAACCAAGAATCTTACCCAAAATTTAAGGCCTGCCTAAAAATTCAACCAAGAAAAAATATAACAAGTGATAAAATACTTGTTTTTAAGTCTCATTGAAAACTTCCAAGTAATGAAACATAATATGAGTTGTTCCCCTTTGAATCAAAATGACCGCGGTCAATTTTTGTTCAAACATCATGATGCAAAAATCTAAATTCAAAGTGGTTAGTAGTATTTGAGAAACTGAAAGCCATATAAAGTCATTGACTAACATTAAACAAATGCTAGGAAGTCTAAACCCCAACACAAAATATGATGCCTAATTAAATGTCATTTTATTAAAGCATAAAGAAGAAAAGTACTTGGCTCTCAAACTTCAACAAAATCTGGATCCAGCAAAATTGGCAGTAGATAGGAAGTCTAAAATGCATCTGTTATTGTAAACCACATCCAAACAATCATGCGAGCGACAGTTAGTATAAAGTAACACATTCATTCTAATTTTAAATAAAATATAAAAGCACATGCCCTTGACATCGACTCAGTGAAAGAACCACATTATGAACCATGGTAGAGCACAATACAAAACATAAAGTTATTTTGATTTCAGTTTGACAAACATCGGTTTCCCAGAGCTACAACCTTTTCCCTTAATTTCTTTTGATATTTCCTAACAAGAAGATATTATAAGAAGGAAAGGGAAACAATTGCTAGATGAATGAACTTTAGAATTCAGTAATAGGAGGAGAATGTAAACTAGCAAAATACCTCTCTTGACACTATACCTCGGCTATCAAAGGATCCTTTATATCAGCAACAACTGAGTAATTTACGCATTCTCTATCTCTGCAAGGATGAAAAGTCAAAACAAACTAGAAAATGATTGTTGGCTTCCATTATAAACAAACCACAATTGCATTCATTCACAAATCATGACAAACCAGAATTACATCTTATCCAAAATATTGAAGAAGTCCCTATTTAGTGGTACATCTCACATACTAATTTCAACTGCTAAAAACAGTTTCCATTCAGAAAAGTAATATAAAAAATTTCCCTTTACCTATGTTGTTAGCTTCAAATTTTTATTGTTTAGTTTAGCATTTGTAATATGTACTTCAGGCAATTAAATAGCACACACTTTGACACTTATGGCTTTTATTGAAGTACACCAGCCTATATATGATCTAGAAAGTTTCGGCAGTTCCTATCAACATGGACCCGCTTAAAATTGATATTTGAGTTTGATTTGAACTGTTCAATGTTGGCTAACAAATTACCTCAGTGAATCAAAAGGCATTTTGATTTAATACACAGTTACTCCAGCCGCTTTTAAGACTTTGATTACCAGGTCATTTAATCCCTTGATTTCTGTTTTATCGGACTTTTGCATAATTTGAATCATTATACATAGTAGATGTATACAAATGTATAAAATAATATAATCATACTGCCCCGTAGCTGGTTACGAGCTTTAACATTTTCAACAAATCTTGTTAGAACAGAGTTGCTGAAAATTACTAAAAATAAAAATTAAGCTGCTCACATATTCCTAATTAAGCACAACCAAGTATACAACAATTCATTCAATCAATCAATCAAACATTTGAACCACGTAAATTAACAACAAACGGAATTGAATCGAAACCAACATGCTCTGAAACTACAGTCAAAATTATAGAGGTAGAGAAGAAGAAAAATCACATGCCAAATATTCAAACATAACATAATACACGTATATAAATATCAAATATTTGGTCTACGGTTTGGTACCAAACAACAATCGAAGGAGTAGCTGTTGAAGGAGTCGAAGGAGGGAGAAACCAAGAAATTGACGGATTCGAGCGCAGATAGAGGCAGAGCAGAGCAGATCGAATTAGAGAGCCGTTGCCAAAAAATGTTTACATCAGAAGAAATAAGGCTTTTTAGGTTGGAGGATAGAGATGTAATTTACCAATATAGAGGATAAAATAGTCATTATATTTGATCAAAATAACTTATTAATAATGACTTATAAGTCATTTTATTTTAAGTTACAAATTATTACTTATTATTTTTGACTTATGGGTCATTTTCGAACACTCAAACAGTAAAAAGCTCCTTATAAGGGGGGTGTTTGATAAAAATTGAATGAATCTCAATTTGAATCTGAATTTGAATCTGAATGAAAAAAACTGTTTGATAACTGACATATCTTAAAGATCTAAATGACATATTTTTAATATTTTACCTCTCTGAAAAAATTCAAAGTTGTTGTAAATTTATTTAATATTACATAATATAATAGTTAATATTTTTTTATTATTTTTGTTATTATTTTTAATTTTTTTTACTTCATTCAGCCAATCATTCAAATATTCGGACTAAAAAATCTTGGACTTATCCATTCAAACCAACGATCATCTGACCGATTTAGCCATTCAGACGATTTTTTTCAAAACAAACGCGACTTAATGATTCAAATAAACTTACCGATTCAAATTATTCGCATCCATTAAGTTCTAAACAAACAGTCCCTAGTCAAACTCACTTATAAGGAACTCCTAAACAGCACAGGCTCTTACTCTGAGTCTATTTGGGAACTATTTATTTTAAATCTTATAAATTACAATACAAGTTGATTTATAAGTTATTTTAAATTAAATTATTTTAAACTGTGACTTATAAATAAAAATGTTCAGCATTAATTTGATTTAGGCTTAAATATAATTTACTATCCTAAACTATAGGTCATATTCCACTTCGGTGATCCACCTTTTAATTTTGTCAATTAGATGATTGAACTATTAATTTTTTTTGATTTCATTCAATTGGGTCTGCCACGTCAGAAATTGCTGACGTGGCATTCTAATAGGCTAAATCAGTGCTTACGTGTAAAAAATATATATATTTTTAATGAGATCAAAGGACAAAAAGGTAAATTAACAAATAAAATAACTAAAAATTACACAAATAATATAAATTAGTTGTATAATTATTTATTTATAATTATATAAATAATATAAATTATTTATATAATTTGTGACGCCCCCAAAATTAGGTATACATCACCCATCTTGGATCGTCAGATACATAGTACAAAATTCAAATACAACTTACTAATACAACTGTTGTGTATAATACGACAAAACATAACTGTGAGTTTGAATACAATTATTGTCTACTAGAGATTATACAAACTCAAAAGGAGTCCTCATTACAATTATTAACACACTATTTCACGAATAGTGAGGACTACTAATGCTATCCTCCTCGACCAGTCACTCCGCTTTCTCCGACTAGTCCTCGCTATGTTCTCATTTTTCAAGAGAATAAAGAAAGAAAGGGTGAGCTCAACTAGCCTAATAAGAAAATATTATGACTAAGATAATGCAGAATAAATTATCGTTAGCCTTCAACAGTGTTAAACTGATAAAATATAACAACATCAAGTTTAATTGCAGCGGAACAAACAATCCATTAAAAGAGTCAAGTAAAAAATAAAATCTACTATCTTTTATAATTTAAAAGGTTTTTCATGACTTTTATCGCTGGGACTCAGCTTAATAAATAATCCACATCATCGAATCACCCCGCACTACTACGCCAAGGATATTCTTTAAGTATCACGACCACAAATTATCCATGACTACTGACCAAGGACATTCGTGTATTCATCAATGGTCGTGATCATGCCAACAACTCGTCCATCAATGCACTACGGCCAATGATAACTTTTACCACATCATTTGTAACATTACGGTCATGATTACACCGAATAATTCCTGGTCATAATCATACCATGTCCATCTATGCACTACAGGCTACAGATGACTTTCAACATAATATAAACATGAGGATGATGACAATGATATAAGAATTCAATAAAACAAGTTCAAGAATTAATTTATCCAGAACTAATAATGTCCAAATTGTCAACACGATCATCGCTTTGTGAGAGTAAAATTCAAGAATGATCAGAAGAATATTTTCATGAAAAGATACTGGATAAAGCGCAAATATCAAGGATATTCTACTAATTTCATGGAGTATAGAAGTCAAAACTTTAACCAACTGAGTATAATAAAGAATGGAATAACAAAAGAAATCACCATGCATACTACGGTATTTCGCAGATAGGCAAAGTTATTCCAACAGAATAATAATAACGGAACCGAAAGTCGTGCAAAATTTGCAACCGACAGGATGTTCCAACAGAATAATAAAGAGCGGAACCAGTCGTGTGTAAAACACATGCATGTGATGTTCCAGCAGTAATAATAATAAAGGCGGAACCGGTCCGGTGTAAAACACATAGACGAGGATGTTCTAACAGAATAATAATAAAGACGGAACCAGTGTCCTGTAAAATACACAAACAGGATGTTCCAATGTAGAATAATAGAAGAATGTCACCAAGTATAGTGTAAAGCACAGATACAAAAGTTATTCCAACAGTAATAATAAGCAATGGAATAACAACAGATTCTCTTCTGAATAAGAAAGAATAACACCCCTTACATTAGTAGGAAATTGAATACCGCAGAGTGTAAGAAGAATCTCTTCACTTCTTCTCTCTCTTATTCTCTCTATACTTTCTCTCTATAGCTTGAATGAATGAATTCAAAAAATAATGAAGCACTATGCCTCTATTTATAGAAGATTTCGCTTAGCACTTGAAATGTGAAAAGGCAAGTGGCTTGGATTTAAAGTGATGTGAAAAGAAAAGTGGTTTGGACCTTTGTAATGTGAAACACCAAGTGGTTTGACACCTGTAATGTGAAACGACAATTGGTTCGACGCCTGTAATATGAAACGGCAAGTGGTTTAACGTCTGGTAAAGGTAATTACTATCGACGAAGGTAAAATCTTTATCGACGAAGGTAATTACTTATCGACGAAAGTAATTACTATCGATTTAAAGTAATTATTATTGACGAAGATAATTACTATCGACGAAGGTAATTACTATTGATGAAGAGACTCTTAGATGACATATGCCCCCCATAAAATAACCAAACTTACCACAAACGTCTCATAATAGACTCTTTATATACATCAAGGATTAAATAAATATTACCACAAATCATTTTATTTTTAATCAACACATATTTAATCTTTTAACAATTATTAATAATTTATAACTTGTCGTCTCAATTATTGATTTAATAATATAACATATTATACTGAGATGATATTGTGACAATAATTGAATCAATAATATAAGAGATATGATGCAAGAATTATCGTAGAAGTAATAATTGAGTATAATTGAGTGACTTCTCACGTAAGCATCAATAATCAATATCGTGCTGCTACTATGCAACCATGCCTGCGACATCGTATTTTTTACTACCGGGTAGTTCAACGGTTTTAACGGTAACACCTCCGTAGTTATTTTTCATAAAGTATTTTTATCGTTTTCTCAATCCGATAATAATTCTGGTTGTGGGGTCCACTAATGATTGTCTTGCGTCATTCACGAATATTTCCGACAAAAAGAATATTCCCCGACCAAACGAATATTTTATAACAACTTGCTTACTTTGCAAAATTTATAAATATTACCCTAACTATAACATTATATCAAATTTACTCCATAATATTCAAAATAATATTTATAGAAAATTCATCTTTATTTATAAAAGTTGGGGTCTTACAACCTCCCTTCTTATGAAATTTCGCCCTCAAAATTAGGGTACGACACGGTATGTCAAGAGGTAAGGATACCTTGATTTCATTTTGATTCTAACTCCCAATTCATTTCCTCAACATCGTGGTTTCTCCACAAAACTTTGACTTGAGGTATAACCTTAGAGCATAGAATATGTTCCTTCTTATCAAAATTTGAACAGAACCTCTTCATACGTCAAATCTTCCGCTATTTCATCCGGTTCTAACTCAATAATGTGGTTCGGGTCTTTCACATATTTACGTAACATGGATATGTGAAAAGCGTTATGAACACGAGATATACTTGGTGGTAAAGCGAGTCTATAGCCACGATTCCTACTCGATCGAGGATTAAAAATGGGTAGATGAAACGAGGATTGAGTTTTTCTCTTTCCAAATCTCGTAACTCCTTTCCATGGAGCAACACGCAACAACACACATGATCTCCTATATCGAATTCCATGTCCTTTCGATGAAGATCGTATAACTCTTTTGTCGATCTTGTGAGGTTTTTATACGTTATCGGATCATTTGAATCTTTTCGTAGTCATACGCATTCAACTCCGGTCCCAACAACGTTGCTTCACCCACCTCATCCCAAACATCTTTGGAGAGCGACACTTTCTTCCATACAACGCTCGAATGGAGCCACGCCAATACTTGATTGATAAGCTGTTGTTCAGAAAAAACTCCACCAATGGTAAGAACTTGTCCCAACTTCCTTGAAATCAAGGACACACGAGTCTTAATAGATCTTCAAGAGTTTAAATAGTCCTCTCCGATCGTCCGTCGTCTCGAGGAGGATGATATGCCGAGCTAAATCGTGAAAGTCTGTGCCCATAGCTTTTTGCAAACTAACCCAAAATCGTGAAGTGAATCTTGGGTCTCGATCGAAACTATGGATACCTGCAGCATATCATGCGATCTTACAATCTCGTTTATGTACATACGAGCAAGACGTTCAAGTGTATAAGTTTCTCGTATCGGTAAGAAATGAGCAGACTTGGTCAATCTATCAATAATGACCCAAATCACATCTATGCCTTGAGAAACCTTAGGAAGACCGGTTACGAAATCCATGGTAATGTGCTCCCACTTCCATTCTGGAATTTCAAGTGGTTGTAATGGACCTTTTGGTACTTGATGCTCCGTTTTAACTCGTTGACAAGTTAGACACCTTGAGATAAACATCGTTATCTCTCTCTTCATATTGCTCCACCAAAATGTATGACGAATATCATGATACATTTTGGTACTCGCAGGATGGATTGCAAACGGTGTGTTGTGCACCTCCATCATGATTAAATTAGGGTCGTTAGGAACACAAAGTCTGGAGTTGACTCGAAGTATTCCTTCTTCATCGATTCTTACTCTTAAGATAGCACCTTCTTGCACTTTCTTCCTCATACGCATCAAACTCGTGTCCAGAATTTCGAAAAACTTTAACTTTATCGATTAAAGTCGGTTTTACTCAGATATTCGTCATCATCACATGGGTCCCTGAGTCTTTAACTCTATCTCCATCCTTTGTAAGTCACACAAAATGGGCCGCTGCGTTGACAATATCGCTTTTCGTACTTGCATATGATCTTCACTCAACGCGCCTACCACGTCGCTTTTCGAGGATGGTATTGGATGGTATGATCATAATCTTTCAACAGTTTAAGCCAACGTCATTGTCGCATGTTGAATTCCTTTTGAGTAAAGAAATATTTGAGGCTTTTATGATCCAGTAAAGATCTCCACCTTCTCCCCATACAAGTAATGCCTCCAAATTTTAAGTCTGAAGACAATGAATACCAACTCTAGATCACGAAAGTAAGATAATTCCTCTCATATTCTTTGAGTTGTCTTGAGGCATAAAGTCAGTAAGACCTCAAATTTTTTAAATAAAAGGAATTTCCTTTATTTATTATTTTGAAATAGTAAAGGTGGATTTGATTAATGTGGTTAGTTATGGGTAAAATGCTAAATATTTGAATAAGCAGTGATTATAAAATATTCATTATTGTCGGGAATATTCGTTTGGTCGTGGAATATTAAATGCTTTGTTGGGGAATATTAAATGCATTTACTTGATCTTTTGTGGGCCCCATAACGGAAAGCGATTGGATGAAGAAAGCGACAAATATAAGTTGTTTATAAATAACAGGCGTAGTTATTTACAATTATCTTGTTGGAATACCCGTTGGTTAAAACACACTAATACGGCGTTGTTGAACGGTGGCATTGCAGTATTGCACCAATTATTGATTCTTACGTGAAGAAGGCACTACTCAATAATTGTTACAGAATTATCGCTCAAAGTATTTTATTTTATTGATTCAATAATTCTTTGATCGATATTTTTACCGTTTTTTCAATAAATTGTCATTACAAAGTATTTTCCATTATCGAAGCAATAATTCATATTATCTGAATAATATTATTAGATAACATTATTGGCAATGTCTAGAAAGTTACGTCTAAGGAGAGGTTTGGTCACCTAATCAGGCGCCACCAAGTGAGAGTAATTCTTATTGGAAAGCCCTCTTTCACAGGAACTACGGTTGCGCCAAGATGTGATTCTGTAATATTATTATTGATTTATATGATGGGAAAAATATTGATTTTATGTGGATATAGATGGAGAAAATTTTAAAATGACAATTGTTGAAAATTAATATTTTATCATTTTCTGATAAAATAATTCATTTAAATATATTATTTTAATAATATATTAACGGTGATATTTTTACAATGAATGTGGGATATATGAGTATACGAGGAGGAAGAGTATTTTTGTGGCATTAAATGATTAACACATGTTTTGTGTGTCGGTGGACCCCATTTCTTGACTGAAATTTGATTATAGCATGTAAAATCGCCCGTTTATGGATTTCGGACAATTTCTGTTTGGAATTTGGAAAAACTTTCTTCTGCAAAGTTGTAGAGAATTGAATTTCCTATAAAAAGTCGCGAGATTCGAATTTTCTGACAAAAGGGCTATTTATTATGAATTATTGAAGTTTTGGAGTTCCGAAATAATTGATTTTTGGGAGTTTTAATTAATTATTTTGAGAAAAACGTTTTTGGTGAGTTTATGAACCTCATTTAACATGTGCTATGGCTGAAATCAGATTTCAAAGGTGGGCTAAGGAATTTTGTTTATAAATAATATTATTATATTCAATTTTCTGCTTTTGGTGTTTCTAAAGATTTTCCTATAAATAGGTGCTTAGGTTAGAATTGAAAATCACACGTAAACTCCAGTTTTTTCTCTCTATATTATCGAGCGTATTCTTGTGAGTATACTTTGAGTATTGCTATACTGTGCGAGTTCAAGTCATAGCCTATATCCAAGGTGTTTCAACTAGAAGATCTTGTCTTTCGAGGTAAGGGATGTTATTTTTCTTCTCAAATGATATTATTTCTTCAATATCATTATCTTTGAAATATTGGTTGGAACTTTTATCAAATTTGGAACTTTTTCATGTCTGGGGTTACTATTCATGAGTTCTTATTCACGAGTTACTATTCATGAGTTACTATTCACGATTCTTATTCACGAAAGTACTATTAAATGAAGCGTCAAGAGATGTTTTTTGTGAAATTTCTATCTTTTGGTGTCGAGAGTTACTATTCACGATATCTGCACTATTCACAAAATCAACACTATTCACGTAAAAATTAAATTTTCTTTTCTATGTCCAAGATTGTTCATTATGATTCCTATCTTAGATTGGATCTATGTTTTGATCATTCTTGAATTTTACTTCACTTATGATTATTTATGAAGTATTTTTGGACGTGGATAAAACAAAAGTACTAATCCTTAATCCTTAATCTACATCATTTTGTTTCTTTGGATTCGCTTTAAAAATATTTTCATCATCTTCAGCCTTAAATGATGATATTATGGAATATCTTTGGCTGTAGTGCAAAGATGAATGATTTCTTGATGAATATCTTTGGTCCAGTAGTGCAAAGATGAAGCAGTGTTGAGATGAACATGATCGATCGATTAATATCTTTGGCCAGTAGTGCAAAGATGAGCAGTGTTTAGATGAACATGAATTAATCGATGAATATCTTTTGGCTGTAGTGCAAAAGATGAATATTTGATTCCGTATATATATTGATTGATGTTCTGAGGGGATAAAATATCGATAATGAACTTTTAAATTCATACATAGAAGATAGTAGTTTGCATTCTCTACTTAACTTTTCTAATGAATTATTATTTCATTGCGAAGATTGATTTAAAATTGGTTGTCTATTGTATTCTATTAGATTTTTTCTGTTGAAGACTAACGATAATTTGTTGTATATTATCTTAGTCATAATATTCTTTCTTGGGCTAGTTGAGCTCACCCTTTTCCTTGTTGTTCCATTTTTCTTCTCGGGATGCGAGAATGTAACGAGTACTAGTCAAGGTATAGAATGAAGGTTAGAGAGAGTTGTTTAGTAGTCCTCACCATTTTGTAAAATAATGTATCAATAATTATGATGGGGATTTATTTGCGTGTGGATATTGTCTAGATGGCAATATCTGGATTTAAACTCACAGTTTATATGTTGTAATAATAAAGTTGTAGTTATTTCTGTACCATGTATTTGACGACTCAGAATGGGTTGGATGGAATGGACCTATTTTGGGGGCGTCACATAGGCTATGACTTTCCCATGTTGCATGAGAACACATCCCAACCCTTTGCCTGAAGCATCACTGTAGATTACAAATCCCTCGAGCGGATGGTACCTTTGTCGAGCAAGTCTTTGAAATGAGTCTCGTCTTGAGTTCTTGAAAACTCTTCTCACATTCTTCGCTCCAACTGAACTTTGTATCTTTCCGAGTCAGCTGAGTTAATGGAGTAGCAATTCGAGAAAATCCTTCCACGAATCTCCGATAATAACCAGTTTGTAGAAAGCTACGATTTTGATCCATCGATTTAGGTTGCTCCGACTTTGAATTGCTTCAATCTTTCTTTGGGTCAGCAGATATTCCATGATTTGATACTACGTGCCCAAGGAATGCTACTTCCTCAAGCCAGAATTCACATTTCTTCAACTTGGCATAAACCTTGTATTCACGAAGCTTTTGGAGTGTCAGCCTCAAGTGTTGCTCGTGATCTTCACGGATTTTGGAATAAATAAGGATGTCATCAATAAAGACGACCACAAAGTGATCCAAATATTCCTTGAATACTCGGTTCATCATATCCATGAAGGCAAGAGGAGCATTAGTCAATCCAAAGGACATGACTAGAATTCATAATGCCCGCACTTCAGGAGTTAAAGCCGTCTTTGGAATGTCATCTGGCCTCTAATCTTCAATTGGTGATATCCGGAACGTAAGATCAATCTTTGAAAAGAATTTGGCTCCTTGCTGTTGGTCAAACAGATCATGAATACGTGGCAATGAATACCTATTTTTACGGTGACATGATTCAACTCCCGATAATCAATACAAAGTCGATACTCCCGTCTTTCTTCTTCACTTCACTATTAGTAACAGAGCACCCCAAGGAGAAGTACTTAGGCGAATAAAGCCGATGTCTAACAATTCCTCGCATTGGGTCTTTAACTCCACAAGTTCAATAGAGCCATTCGATATGGGGCTTTTGAAATGGGTTTTGTCACAGAGTTCAAGGTCGATACAAAATTCAATTTCACGCTTCGTGGGTAGCTGGGAAGTTCTTCGGGGAATACGTCAGGAAATTTATTAACAATAGAAATATCATTCAAAACTGAAATATTTTTGTTTAAATCTGTGACATGAGCTAAGAAAGCTTGACATCCATTTTTCAATAAACGAATAGCTTTATGGCTTGAGATGACCGTGATTGATTTTAATGGTTTGGTCGTTTGAATTCGCATAATAGGTTGATTAGGAATAATGAAAGCTAACAACCTTACGGAAACAATAAATTTTTGCATGATGAGTAGTTAACCAATCAATCCCTAAAATCACGTCAAATGCAAGTATTTTCAATGAAATAAGATCTCTGGTGGTAGTGTGAGGGTACCGATTTGAACCAAACAAGACTTATAAGCAAATTGGATGTAATAAAGGTTTCTCCCAACGGAGTTTCCACAGATAAGTCAAAGTCTAATTTCTCCCGAGTCAAATTTAATCGATGAGCGCAAGTAGGAGAAATAAAAGAATGGGTAGAAACCTGTATCAAATAAAGTATAGATTTCGTTAGAGTTTATGATAAGCTTACCCGTGATGACCTCATTCGGGTTCCTTTCTTTCCGGGAGGTCACAACAAACGCCTCCTCAGACTACCGGGTTTGACTTTTAAGGGGACGGCCTTTGGTGCCTCCATCCTAGCTGAATTTGTCTTCGGTGAACGACAAAATCGGGCTAAGTGACCTTCTCTTCCACAATTATAACATACTTTGGACGGCATTGCGCAGTTTGGACTGATGTTCCCCTCTCGTCCGCATTTGAAACATATGATAGATGGTCGTTCTCCTTCCTTAACGACAAGTGCTGGTGCTAACATCTTTCCATCATTGTTGAATCTTCTCTTCTTGAAATGTCCATTCTTATTATTTTGGTCCTGATTATCACCGAAGTGGTTACCATTTCTGGCCTGTTGATTCCCTCCACGCTTGTTGTCACCGCTTCGATGATTGCTCTCGCTGGTATTATCATTTTGTCGGCTGCTCTCTTTTAGTTGCGTTGACTCATTAACGCACTCCACTAACTGAGCCCTATTTACAACATCTGAATATAAACACAATTTATGAGAAATAATGTGACGACCCCAAAATAGGTCAATTCCATCCAACCCATTCTGAGTCGCCAAATACATGGTACAGAAATAACTACAACTTCATTAATACAATTGTCGTGCAAAATACGACAACACATAAACTGTGAGTTTAAATACAAATATTGTCATCTAGACAATATCCACACTCAAATAAGTCCTCATTACAATTATTGATAAACTATTTTACAAAATAGTGAGGACTACTAAAACAACTGCATCTTGAACCATTACTCCACACCCCCATTAGTTCATTATATTCTCGCTCTCCGAGAAGAAAAATGGAACAAAAAGGAAAAGGGTGAGCTCAACTAGCCCAGTAAAGAATATTATGACTAAGATAATGTACAACAAATTATCCTTCGTCTTCAACAGGGAAAAATCTGATAGAATATGTAACGACCCCAAAATAGGTCCATTCCATCCAACCCATTCTGAGTCGCCAAATATATGGTACGAAAAATAACTAAAACTTTATTACAACAATTATCGAGCAAAATACAACAACACATATGCTGTGAGTTTGGATACACATATATACCAATTGTAGCACGTCACAATGACACCTTACATAAAGGTATAGTCAAAAACTGTTTTAGAAATTAGAATCTTTGGGAAGTGCTCAAGGAAACCTTCATACATGGGAGGCCATGCTTTTAGGTTATGGTAGATATCATATGGCCACAGAATTATCCTTGGTTGACCCAATAGACCCCAAAGAAAAACGAGAAGATTACTATCATATTCTTCCCAATGGTGAGTCTTCTCTTGACATCATTATCTCCATTGTCTCTAATTGGGTATTATACTCCAAACAAACACCAAGATTATATAGGTAGTGCTTGTAAATATACTCAAGAAGTGGATGAGCACAACCGTGTCTTATGATAAACACGAGTTTGTATGTCATTAGACATCTTGTACGATAGTGGCAAAACACCCTTCCAAGTTAAATTCACCTCACCTCAACATCTATAGACCACCATTCTATTCCTCATTATCCCCCTTTCAACCCGCCTACACTTTTATTACGAAAGGAATTGTGAAACAAAAGGGTGAGCACAACTAGCTCGATAAAGAATATTATGACTAAAGATAAATAAATTATCAATAGTCTTCATCGAGAATAAATCGGAGATTTAGAACATATGGTAGATGATAAAACTTTTCAACCATAGTTGCGGTGAACGAAGCGATCCATTAGAAGAGTCAAATAGACCATAAAATCTATTATCTTCTCCGTGTTAAAAGTTCACCAACAATGTTTTATCCTCGTAACATCAATCAACAATTCATGTCCACAATCACGTGTATATCTCTCATAATCGTAATTGTAGTTCTAAATTCCTTTCCTCATCCAAGGCGGAGATAATTTTCATCACTTGTCTTTACTCGAAACATCAAAGATCATGGTTATACCAAATCACAGTTCATGTTCATAATCATACTAATAAATTCATCTTTGCACCACTACCAAAGATATTCATCAACAGTTCATCTTTACACTACGTGCTAAAGATATTCATCACAGTCATCTTTGCATTCTACGAGCCAAAGATATTCATCGATAATTCATCTTTTGCACTACAAATTTAAAGATATTCATTAACAGTCATCTTTGCATTACTGAGCCAAAGATATTCATCAATAATTCATCTTTGCACTACTGGTGCTAAGAGATATTCAACAACGAGTCATCTTTGCACTACTAGCCAAAGATATTCATATATTAAAGAAATACATAATCATTTGAAGTTATATAACAATAATTATAACCATGTTGATCAATTCACCTTTGCACTTAAGCTAAAAATATTCAATTGTAAATTCAATGGTCATGATCATACCGGTCAACAATTCAACTTTTGCACTCTCGGGCAAAGAGAACCTATGGTCACGATCATACCAATAATCTACCCATCTTTACACTCAAGTCAAAGAGAAATATTATCATTAGGGTTATAAGAATGTTATATAAAAACAATATAATCAAAACATGGTTTTAATTTCAAGAGTAAGATTCATAAATCAACGATAATTTGGTCGAGAAGAAAACCAATTTTGCGTGAATAGTACCCCGTATTAAATACATAGTATCGTATCGTGCATAAGTAACCTCGACACGGAAAGATAAAGTTTCATAATAAAATTCATATCCATATTTATAACACCTTAATCTAAATGTTATAAATCACTTAGAAATCTCATAATCTAATATTATTAATATTATAATAATATTTTAATCATTTATAAACAATTTAATTAAATTGTTTACACTTTACTAATTAATGCATTTAATCATCATAAAATGCCAAACTCATAAGATTTCATCACCAATAACCAAAACCCTCATCAAAAATCTGCATATACCTCATATATGATTCTCAAGCCATAAAATCATATTTTCCAATTTTCTTAGTTCACATAACATATTTAATTCATTTACTCATAACTAGAACATTTTCATGAAAAATACCAAATCAGTTCCAAAAATATTTATTTTCTGGGATTTAGAAGAATATAGTCCCATATTGAATATATATTTTTCTCAAAATTTTAAAAATTCATTTACTATTTTTCATATGGCCAAAACCACCGAATATTTAAACATTTATCATAAATTATACTTTTATCCAAAAATTCTGAAATTTTACGGTATACTGATATTATATAGATGTACTCCCAATAAAAATTTTATCAATTTTGGAGTTAATCACAAGGAGTTATAAGCGAGTTACTTTTAAAATAGTCTTTTTCTCATAAAATCCATAACTCTAATCTATACATCCAAAAATTTCCATTTTGGACACACTCTAAAACTCATCAAAATATCATTTCAAATTTTTCCAGAATTTTGAAGGTTCAAAAAATTTGAAACTAAAAACATAATAACCCTTAAAATCCCTTTACTATCCCTTACCAAAAAAAAGCGATCTTGGAATGTTCGGATATAATATTGAAACGAACTTGCACCGTATAGAAATACTCAAAGTATACTCAAAATACTCACAAGAATACGCTCGATAATATAGAGAGAGAAAACTTCAGTTTCTGATGTGATTTTCAATTCTAACCTAAGCACCCTATTTATAGGAAATTGTTTAGAACACCAAAGCAGAAAATTGAATATAATATTAATATAATTATACAAATTTTCCTTAGCCCATCTTTTGGTCAAAAACACCAGCCACACATGTTAATGATGTCCAAAAAAATACAAAAAACGTTTTTCTAACAAAAATAATTTAAACTCCAAAAATCAATTCACACCCGATATACCGAAACTTCAATAATTCACAATAAATAACTTTTTTATCAGAAAATTCGAATCTCGCGGCTTTTTATAGGAAATTCAATTCTCTACAACTTTGCAGAAGAAAGTTTTTCCAAATTCCAAACAGAAATTGACCGAAATTCACAAACGGGTGATTTTTAAAGTTATAATCAAATTTCGATCAATAAATGGGGTCCACAGACATGTTTAACATGTTTTAAACATTTATTGCAACAAAATACTCTTCCTCCTCGTATACTCATATATCCCACATTCGTTGTAAAAATATCTTAGATTTATATATATTATTAAAATAATATATTTAAATGAATTATTTTATCGGAAAAGATAAAATAATAATTTTCAACAATTGTCATTTTAAAAATTTTCTCCATCTATATCCACATAAAATCAATATTTTCCTCATCATATAAATCAATAATTAATTATTCACAAATAATATTACAGAATCACAATATTGACAACCAGGCAGGTTCCAAAAAGAGGGGCTTTCAATAAGAATTTATCCTTCTTGGTATGATTAGGTGACCAAACCTCTCCTTAGATGAGAACTTTCTAGACATTGCCAATAATGTTATTTAATAATATTATTCAGATAATATGAATTATTGCTTCGATAATGGAAAATCTTGTCAAGTGACAATTATTGAAACAACAATAATATAAAATATCAACGTAGCAATTATTGAATCGATAAAATAAAATATTGAGCGAATTAATTCGTAACAATTATTGAGTAATGCCTTCTTACGAAAAAAAAATTATCATGCTTCATGAATAGTACTTTCGTGAATAGTAACTCGTGAATAGTAACTCATGAATAGTAACTCGTGAATAGTAACTCATGAATAGTAACTTCGTGAATAGTAACTCTCATGAATAGTAACTCATGAATAGTAACTCATGAATAGTAATTATAAAAAATTGAATACTTTTATTTCATAAAAATTGGGTCTTACAATCTCCCTCCTTATGAAATTTCGTCCCCAAAATTTACGTGCACAGTATTTCAAAGAGTTGAGAATACCTTAATTTCATTTGATTCTATCTCCCCATCATCATGATTTCTCCATTGCTCATCTCACGTATTTCGGATATCATTCTAGAATACGACTTCAAAACAAGGGTTAATTTAACAAATTAACATATCACATAATATCCCGATATTACGAGTGACCAACAAATAAGCTTAGGTAGGACACACTGGCGAATGATTTACTCATCTCTCCCTCCTAGTTTAATCCCGATCTCCGCCGGAGATCATATCCCTAAGCTCGATACCAAATGTAACGACCCAAAATAGGTCCATTCCATCCAACCCATTTCGAAGTCGCCAAATATATGGTGCGAAAAATAACTAAAACTTTATTACAACAATTTAGCAAAAAAATACAACAACACATATCTTTGTGAGTTTGGATACACATATATACCAATTGTAAGACGTCACAATGACACCTTACATAAAGGTATAGTCAAAAGCTGTTTTAGAAATTAGAATCTTTGGGAAGTGCTCAAGGAAACCTTCATACATGGGAGGCCGTGCTTTTAGGTTATGGTAGATATCATATATGGCCACAGAATTATCCTTGGTTGACCTAATAGACCCCAAAAAGAAAAACGAGAAGATTACTATCATATTCTTCCCAATGGTGAGTCTTCTCTTGACATCATTATCTCCATTGTCTCTAATTGGGTATTATACTCCAAACAAACACCAAGATTATATAGGTAGTGCTTGTAAATATACTTCAAGCAAGTGGATGAGCACAACCGTGTCTTATGATAACACGAGTTTTGTATGTCATTAGACATCTTGTATGATAGTGGCAAAACACCCTTCCAAGTTAAATTCACCTCACCTCAACATCTATAGACCATTATTCTATTCCTCATTATCCCCTTTCAACTGACTACACTTTTATTACGAAAGGAATTGTGAAACAAAAGGGTGAGCACAACTAAATTCGATAAAGAATATTATGACTAAAGATAAATAAATTATCAATAGTCTTCATTAGTAATAAATCGAGATTTAGAACATATGGTAGATGATAAAACTTTTCAACCATAGTTGCGGTGGAACGAAGCAATCCATTAGAAGAGTCGAATAGACCATAAAATCTATTATCTTCCATGTTAAAAGTTCACCAACAATGTTTTATCCCTATAACATCAATCAACAATTCATGTCCACAATCACGTGTATATCTCATAATCGTAATTGTAGTTCTAAATTCCTTTCTCATCCAAGGCAGAGATAATTTTCATCACTTGTCTTTACGAAACATCAAAGATCATGGTTATACCAAATCACGATTCATGTTCATAATCATACTAATAAATTCATCTTTGCACCACTACCAAAGATATTCATCAACATTCATCTTTACACTACTGAGCTAAAGATATTTCATCACAGTCATCTTTGCATTACTGAGCCAAAGATATTCATCAATAATTCATCTTTGCACTACAGGCTAAAGATATTCATTAACAGGTCATCTTTGCATTACGAGCCAAAGATATTCATCAATAATTCATCTTTGCACTACAGGCTAAGGATATTCAACAACAGGTCATCTTTGCACTACTAGCCAAAGATATTCATATATTAAAGAAATACATAATCATTTCAGAAGTTATATAACAATAATTATAACCATGTTGATCAATTCACCTTTGCACTTAAGCTAAACATATTCAATTGTAAATTCAATGGTCATGATCATACCAGTCAACAATTCAACTTTTGCACCATCTTGGCCAAAAGAAGAACCTATGGTCACGATCATACCAATAATCTACCCATCTTTACACTCAAGTCAAAGAGAAATATTATCATTAGGGTTATAAGAATGTTATATAAAAACAATATAATCAAAATATGGTTTTAATTTCAAGAGTAAGATTCATAAATCAACGATAATTTGGTCGTAGAAAGAAACCAATTTGTCGTGAATAGTACCCGTATTAAATTCGCATATATGTACAGTATCGTCGCGTAAAAGTAACCTCGATACACGGAAAGATAAAGTTTCATAATAAAATTCATATCCATATTTATAACACCTTAATCCAAATGTTATAAATCACTTAGAAATCTCATAATCTAATATTATTAATATTATAATAATATTTTAATCATTTATAAACAATTTAATTAAATTGTTTACACTTTACTAATTAATGCATTTAATCATCATAAAATGCCAAACTCATAAGATTTCATCACCAATAACCAAAACCCTCATCAAAAATCTGCATATACCTCATATATGATTCTCAAGCCATAAAATCATATTTTCCAATTTTCTTAGTTCACATAACATATTTAATTCATTTACTCATAACTAGAACATTTTCATGAAAAATACCAAATCAGTTCCAAAAATATTTATTTTCTGGGATTTAGAAGAATATAGTCCCATATTGAATATATATTTTCTCAAAATTTTAAAAATTCATTTACTATTTTTCATATGGCCAAAACCACCGAATATTTAAACATTTATCATAAATTATACTTTTATCCAAAAATTCTGAAATTTACACGGTATCTTGATATTATATAGATGTACTCATAATAAAAATTTTATCAATTTTGGAGTTAATCACAAGGAGTTATAAGCAGTTACTTTTAAAATAGTCTTTTCTCATAAAATCCATAACTAACTCCTAATCTATACATCCAAAAATTTCCATTTTGGACACACTCTACAAAACTCATCAAAATATCATTTCAAATTTTTCCAGAATTTTGAAGGTTCAGAAAAATTTTGAAACTAAAAACATAATAACCCCTTAAAATCCCTTACTATCCACTTACCTCAAAAAAAGCAAATCTTTGGAATGTCGGATATCTTATTTGAACGAACTTGCAATCAGTATAGAAATACTCTCAAAGTATACTCAAAATACTCACAAGAATACGCTCGATAATATAGAGAGAAAACTTGATTTTCGATGTGATTTTCAATTTAACCTAAGCACCTATTTATAGGAAATTGTTTAGAACACCAAAGCGAGAAAATTGAATATAATATTAATATAATTATACAAATTTTCCTTAGCCCATCTTTTGGTCAAAAACACCAGCCACACATGTTAATGATGTCCAAAAAATATACAAAAAACGTTTTTAACAAAAATAATTTAAACTCCAAAAATCAATTCACTTTTAGATATCTAGAAACTTCAATAATTCACAATAAATAACTTTTTATCAGAAAATTCGAATCTCATGGCTTTTTATAGGAAATTCAATTCTCTACAACTTTGCAGTAAGAAAGTTTTCCAAATTCCAAACGAGAAATTGACCGAAATTTCAAAACGGATGATTTTTATGGTATAATCAAATTTCGGTCGATAAATGGGGTCCCATGACACATGTTTAACATGTTTTAAATATTTATTGCAACAAAAATACTCTTCCTCCTCGTATACTCATATATCCCACATTAGTTGTGTAAAAATATCACCAGATTAATATATTATTAAAATAATATATTTAAATGAATTATTTTATCGAGAAAAAGATAAAATAATAATTTTCAACAATTGTCATTTAAAAATTTTCTCCATCTATATCCACATAAAATCAATATTTTCCTCATCATATAAATCAATAATTAATTATTCACAAATAATATTACAGAATCACAATATTGTGACTAGGCGGTTCTAGAAAAGAGGGCTTTCAATAAGAATTTATCCTTCTTGGTAGCAATTAGGTGACCAAACCTCTCCTTAGAGCAGAACTTTCTAGACATTGCCAATAATGTTATTTAATAATATTATTCAGATAATATGAATTATTGCTTCGATAATGGAAAATATTTGTATGTGACAATTATTGAAACAACAATAATATAAAATATCAACGTAGCAATTATTGAATCAATAAAATAAAATATTGAACAGTAATTACTGTAACAATTATTGAGTAATGCCTTTTTACGAAAAAAAATTATCATGCTTCATGAATAGTACTCGTGAATAGTAACTCGTGAATAGTAAGACTCATGAATAGTAACTTCGTGAATAGTAACTCATGAATAGTAACTTCGTGAATAAGAACTCATGAATAGTAACTCATGAATGAAGTAACTCATGAATAGTAATTATAAAAATTGAATACTTTTATTTCATAAAATTAGAGGTCTTACAATCTCCCTCCTTATGAAATTTCGTCCCCAAAATTTACGTACACGGTATTTCAAAGAGTTGAGAATACCTTAATTTCATTTTGATTCTATCTCCCTGTCATCATGATTTCTCCATTGCTCATCTCACGTATTTCGAGGATATCATTCTAGAATACGACTTCAAAACAAGGGTTAATTTAACAAATTAACATATCACATAATATCCCGATATTATGGTGACCAACAAATAAGCTTAGGTAGGACACCTTTAGCGAATGATTTACTCATCTCTCCCCTCCTAGTTCTAATCCCGATCTCTGCCAGAGATCATATCCCTAAGCTCTGATACCAAATGTAACGACCCCAAAATAGGTCCATTCCATCCAACCCATTCTGAGTCGCCAAATATATGGTACGAAAAATAACTAAAACTTTATTACAACAATTATGGAGCAAAATACAACAACACATATGCTGTGAGTTTGGATACACATATATACCAATTGTAGCACGTCACAATGACACCTTACATAAAGGTATAGTCAAAAGCATTTTAGAAATTAGAATCTTTGGGAAGTGCTCAAGAAACCTTCATACATGGGAGGCCGTGCTTTTAGGTTATGGTAGATATCATATGGCCACGTAATTATCCTTGGTTGATTAATAGACCCCAAAGAAAAGCGAGAAGATTACTATCATATTCTTCCCAATGGTGAGTCTTCTCTTGACATCATTATCTCCATTGTCTCTAATTGGGTATTATACTCCAAACAAACACCAAGATTATATAGGTAGTGCTTGTAAATATACTTCAAAGAAGTGGATGAGCACAACCATGTCTTATGATAACACGAAGTTTGTATGTCATTAGACATCTTGTATGATAGTGGCAAAACACCCTTCCAAGTTAAATTCACCTCACCCTCAACATCTATAGACCACCATTCTATTCCTCATTATCCCCGCTCAACCCGACTACACTTTTATTACACGAAGGAATTGTGAAACAAAAGGGTGAGCACAACTAGCTCAGTAAAGAATATTATGACTAAAGATAAATAAATTATCAATAGTCTTCATTAGTAATAAATCAGAGATTTAGAACATATGGTAGATGATAAAACTTTTCAACCATAGTTGCAGCGGAACGAGCAATCCATTAGAAGAGTCAAATAGACCATAAAATCTATTATCTTCTCCATGTTAAAAGTTCACCAACAATGTTTTATCCCTATAACATCAATCAACAATTCATGTCCACAATCACGTGTATATCTCATAATCGTAATTGTAGTTCTAAATTCCTTTCCTCATCCAAGACAGAGATAATTTTCATCACTTGTCTTTACCTGAAACATCAAAGATCATGGTTATACCAAATCACAGTTCATGTTCATAATCATACTAATAAATTCATCTTTGCACCACGGCCAAAGATATTCATCAACAGTTCATCTTTACACTACAGGCTAAAGATATTCATCACAGGTCATCTTTGCATTACGAGCCAAAGATATTCATCAATAATTCATCTTTGCACTACAGGCTAAAGATATTCATTAACAGGTCATCTTTGCATTACGAGCCAAAGATATTCATCAATAATTCATCTTTGCACTCTGGTTAAGGATATTCAACAATGGTCATCTTTGCACTACTAGCCAAAGATATTCATATATTAAAGAAATACATAATCATTTCAGAAGTTATATAACAATAATTATAACCATGTTGATCAATTCACCTTTTGCACTTAAGCTAAACATATTCAATTGTAAATTCAATGGTCATGATCATACCGATCAACAATTCAACTTTTGCACCTTCTTGGCCAAAGAGAACCTATGGTCACGATCATACCAATAATCTACCCATCTTTACACTCAAGTCAAAGAGAAATATTATCATTAGGGTTATAAGAATGTTATATAAAAACAATATAATCAAAATATGGTTTTAATTTCAAGAGTAAGATTCATAAATCAACGATAATTTGGTTAGGAGAAGAAACCAATTTGTCGTGAATAGTACTTCAGTATTCGCATGCGTAGTGACCGTGAGTATCGTGCGTAAATAACCTCGATACGGAAAGATAAAGTTTCATAATAAAATTCATATCCATATTTATAACACCTTAATCCAAATGTTATAAATCACTTAGAAATCTCATAATCTAATATTATTAATATTATAATAATATTTTAATCATTTATAAACAATTTAATTAAATTGTTTACACTTTACTAATTAATGCATTTAATCATCATAAAATGCCAAACTCATAAGATTTCATCACCAATAACCAAAACCCTCATCAAAAATCTGCATATACCTATATATGATTCTCAAGCCATAAAATCATATTTTCCAATTTTCTTAGTTCACATAACATATTTAATTCATTTACTCATAACTAGAACATTTTCATGAAAAATACCAAATCAGTTCCAAAAATATTTATTTTCTGGGATTTAGAAGAATATAGTCCCATATTGAATATATATTTTCTCAAAATTTTAAAAATTCATTTACTATTTTTCATATGGCCAAAACCACGAATATTTAAACATTTATCATAAATTATACTTTTATCCAAAAATTCAAATTTACACGGTATACTGATATTATATAGATGTACTCGCAATAATAAAAATTTTATCAATTTTGGAGTTAATCACAAGGAGTTATAAGCAGTTACTTTTAAAATAGTCTTTTCTCATAAAATCCATAACTCCTAATCTATACATCCAAAATTTCCATTTTGGACACACTCTACAAAACTCATCAAAATATCATTTCAAATTTTTCCAGAATTTTTGAAGGTTCAGAAAAATTTTGAAACTAAAAACATAATAACCCTTAAAATCCCTTACTATCCTTACCTCGAAAAAGCGATCTTTGGAATGTAGGATATAATGATTTGAACGAACTTGCACCGTATAGAAATACTCAAAGTATACTCAAAATACTCACAAGAATACGCCGATAATATAGAGAGAAAACTTGATTTCGATGTGATTTTCAATTCTAACCTAAGCACCTATTTATAGGAAATTGTTTAGAACACCAAAGCGAGAAAATTGAATATAATATTAATATAATTATACAAATTTTCCTTAGCCCATCTTTTGGTCAAAAACACCAGCCACACATGTTAATGATGTCCAAAAAATACAAAAACGTTTTTCTAACAAAAATAATTTAAACTCAAAAATCAATTCACACCCGAGATATCCAAAACTTCAATAATTCACAATAAATAACTTTTTATCAGAAAATTGAATCTCATGGCTTTTTATAGGAAATTCAATTCTCTACAACTTGCGAGAAGAAAGTTTTTCCAAATTCCAAGCGAAATTGACAAGAAATTCACAAACGGATGATTTTACTGGTATAATCAAATTTGATCAATAAATGGGGTCCACCAAACATGTTTAACATGTTTTAAATATTTATTGCAACAAAAACTCTTTCCTCCTCGTATACTCATATATCCCACATTCGTTGTAAAAATATCACCAGTTAATATATTATTAAAATAATATATTTAAATGAATTATTTTATCGAAAAAGATAAAATAATAATTTTCAACAATTGTCATTTTAAAAATTTTCTCCATCTATATCCACATAAAATCAATATTTTCCTCATCATATAAATCAATAATTAATTATTCACAAATAATATTACAGAATCACAATATTGACAACCGGTAGGTTCAAGGAAAGAGGGCTTTCAATAAGAATTTATCCTTCTTGGCAGCGCAATTAGGTGATCAAACCTCTCCTTAGGCAGAACTTTCTAGACATTGCCAATAATGTTATCTAATAATATTATTGAGGATAATATGAATTATTGCTTCGATAATGGAAAATCATGTGCATGTGACAATTATTGAAACAACAATAATATAAAATATCAACGTAGCAATTATTGAATCAATAAAATAAAAAATTGAGCAGTAATTATCGTAACAATTATTGAGTAATGCCTTCTTACGAAAAAAAAATTATCATGCTTCATGAATAGTACTCGTGAATAGTAACTCGTGAATAATAACTCATGAATAGTAAATCGTGAATAGTAACTCATGAATAGTAACTCGTGAATAGTAACTTCATGAATAGTAACTCATGAATAGTAATTATAAAAATTGAATACTTTTATTTCATAAAATTTGGGTCTTACGAGAATCTGATAGACAACAAGTTTTAGATCAACAATCTGCGGTGAAACAACAATTCATTAGAAGAGTTAAGTAGAGAATGAAATCTACTATCATCAATGAATTTAAAAGTCCATCATCGATATTTTATCCCTGTAACATCAATCAATATACATCATAAATCAAATATTCATCTTTGCACTACAGGCCAAAGATATTCACCAGTTGGTCATGTTCATCTAAACACCTGTTCATCTTTGCACTACGAGCTAAAGATATTCAGTTATATCATCATTTAGGACTGAGGATGTTGAAAAAATATTTTAAAGAAAACGAATCCAGTGAAACAAAAGAATAAATATTAAGGATTCATACTTTACACAATCCAAGTTCAAAAATACTTCATAATTAAGTAATCAGAGTGGAGTAAAATTCAAGAATGATCAAAACATGGATACAATCAAAGCTAGTATCCATAATAGATATTTTGGACGAAAATGAAAATTTAATTTTTTACGTGAATAAGTGTCGTGATTCGTGAATAGTCTTCAGATATATGTGAATAAGGTCGAGTATCGTGAATAGTAAACTCACACCAAAAGATAGAAATTTCACAAAAAACATCATCATGCTTCGTAAATAGTAACTCGTGAATAAGTAACTCATGAATAGTAACTCGTGAATAGTAACTTCGTGAATAGTAACTCATGAATAGTAACCCCGACATGAAAAAGTTCCAAATTTGATAAAAAGTTCCAACCAATATTTTGGCATAATGATATTGAAGAAATAATATCATTTGAGAAGAAAATAACATCCCTTACCTCAGAAAGAATAGTACTTCTGACTAGAATATTGGATATAGTCTTTGAAAGAACTTTGCATTAGATATAGCAATACTCAAAGTACTAAAATACTCACAAGAATCGCTCGATATATATAGAGAAAGAGAGAAATCTTTAGTTTCGGTGTGATTTTTAATTCTAACCTAAGCACCCTATTTATAGAAAAATGCTTAGAACACCAAAGCAGAAAATTTAATAAAATATTATTATATTTACAAAATTTTCACGCCCTTCTTTGAAATCTTTCCACAAAATCTTCGATAATAACCAAATAAGCATAGAAAGCTACGTATTTCGATTACTGACTTAGGTTGCTCTCAACTATGACTCATATCCCAATCTTGGATAGCATGTCACAATGGTACCTATCAGTTTACTATCACACAAATATGGCGTCCCCTACGGAGATGCGGCGGTGCATTCCACAAAGAAAGTCACTTGATAAAGGCTCAGGTACAAACTTATGGTTGAATTTTTAACTCACGAAGTTCAATAGGAGCCATGAGATTTTAGAAATGGGTTTTGTACCGGGTTCAAAGTCGATACAAAATTCAATATCACACTTTGGTAGTAAGCCAAGAAATTTTTCAGGAAATACGTCAGGAAATTTTCTAACAACAGAAATATCATTCAAATCTGACGTATTTTTATTCAAGTCCATAACATGGCTAAGAAAGTTTGACATCCATTTTTCAATAAACGAATGACTTTACGGCTTGATATGAAAGAGTTTGACTTCAATGGTTTGGTTGCTTAAATTGAATATGAGTTCTTAGGAATATGAAAACTAACAACCTTATAAAAGCAATCAATTTGGCATGATGAGTAGTTAACCAATCAATCCCTAAAATCACATCAAAAGCAAGTATCTTTAAAGAAATAAGGTCAACAGGTAATGTGATGGTGGCAACATGGATCAAACAAGATTTATAAATAGTGGATGTAACGAAAGTTTCTCATAACTGGAGTTTCAACAGATAAGTCAAAGTCTAATTTTATAGAAGTCAAGTTTAAGCGTTGAGTATAAGCGGGAGAGATAAATGAATGGGTAGAATCGGTATCTAATAAGGTATAAACTTCGTAAGAATTTATAATTAATTAACTAACCTGCTAACTTCGTTTGGGTTCCTCGCATTCGACCGACCACGAAAAATGCTCTTCCGAGGCTGCTGACTTTGACTTTTTCGGGGATGACCTTTTGAGTCACCATCCCCATTGGATTGGGTTTCGCCACCGCATAATCTGAAAGCGATATGACTTTCTTTTCCACAATTATAACATACCTTGGAAGGTTGTGAGCAGTTTGAACTTATGTGTCCCTCTTCTCCGTGATCTGTAGCATCTGGCTGGCGGTCTTTCTCCTCCTCTAAAATTCGTTCTTTGGTGTTGTCTGACGCGTCTTCCGTCATTGTTAAATCTTCTCTTCTTGAAATTTCCACTTGAGTTATTTCTTCTATTACCTTGGCTTATAATTACCTTTCAAGTGGTTACCATTTTGGCATGATAATTTTCTCCACGATGGTTATCATTGTTAGATGACGAGTGCCGCCATTGCCAAGACGATTATCATCGAGTTGTTGGTCATTATTCTTGATTGAGCCGACTCATTATCGCGGCTCCAATAATCGGAGCCCTATTCACAACATCGAATATAAATAAAGTTTGTGAGAAATGAGGTATTGGACGTATTTTGGTTTTCAAACCTCGCTGAAACATTCGCGTCATTCTCTCCTCATTATCAACCAAATGGGATGCAAATCGGGACAACTCGGCAAACTTAGCTTCGTACTGCGACACGTTCATATTATTTTGCTCCAGCTTGATGAACTCTACCTCCTTCATGTGACGAATACTTTTGGGAAAGTACTTGTCGTTGAACAATTCTTGGAACTTCTCCCAAGACATCTTCAGTGTGATAGGCTGAGTACGCTTTACGGATTCCCACCAATAATCTACCTCTCCTCGCAACATGAAAGTGGCGAAAGGAACCTTTTGCTCCTCTGAGCATCCCAAGACATCAAATATCTTAGTGATTTGTTTTATCCACGTCTCTGCTAGTAAGTGGTTACGCTTTCCCAAAACTCGGCGATCCCCTAACTCCTTGAATCGCTTGCGGTGACCATCAAGTGAATTGCCGGTGTTTCCACCTGCATTTTGAACAGTAGTCTTTCTCGTTTGGTTTTGCATGAATTCTAGAAAGTTCCTAAACATAACATCGTTCGTTATCTGTTCAGTGGTGTTGTTCACAGGAGGAACATTGCCAGCCTGTCACGTTCTCCTCGTTGGTGAGCAAAGGTGTCTCCACGGTCTCATTTACTCCATTGTTAACATTCTCAGTCGACATTCTTAAATACTGCCATAAAATAAGGGTTAATTAAATAAATTAACAAATCACATAATACCCCTATATTATGACCGACCAACAAATAAGCTTAGGTAGGACACACTAGCGAAGGATTTACTCGTTTCTCCCCTCCTAGTTCTATTCCCCGATCTCCGCCAGAGATCATATACCTAAGCTCTGATACCAACTGTGATGACCCCAAAATAGGTCCATTCCATCCAACCCATTCTGAGTCACCAAATACATGATACAGAAATAACTACAATTTCATTAATACAATTATCGTGCAAAATATGACAACACATAAACTGTGAGTTTAAATACAAATATTGCCATCTAGACAATATCCACACTCAAATAAGTCCTCATTACAATTATTGATACACTATTTTATAAAATAGTGAGGACTACTAAAATAACTGTCTTGAACCATTACTCCACACCCCGACTAGTTCCCGCTATATTCTCGTCTTCTGAGAAGAAAAATGGAACAAAAGGAAAAGGGTGAGCTCAACTAGCCCAGTAAAGAATATTATGACTAAGATAATGTACAACAAATTATCCTTAGTCTTCAACAGGGAAAAATCTGATAGAATACAATAGACAACAAGTTTTAGATCAACAACTACAGCGGAAACAACAATTCATTAGAAGAGTTAAGTAGAGAATGAAATCTACTATCATCTATGAATTCAAAAGTCCATCATCGATATTTTATCCCTGTAACATCAATCAATATACATCATAAATCAAATATTCATCTTTGCACTACAGGCCTAAGATATTCACCAGTTGGTCATGTTCATCTAAACACCTGTTCATCTTTGCACTACGGGCCAAAGATATTCATCATAAAATCATTCATCTTTTTGCTACTTGGGCCAAAGATATCCAGTTATATCATCATTTAGGACCGAGGATGATGAAAAAATATTTTAAAGAAAACGAATCCAGTGAAACAAAAGAATAAATATTAAGGATTCGTACTTTACACAATCCAAGTCCAAAAATACTTCATAATTAAGTAATCAGAGTGGAGTAAAATTCAAGAATGGTCAAAACATGGATACAATTAAAGCTAGTATCCATAAAATATATTTTGGACGAAAAATGAAAATTTAATTTTTCTGTGAACAGTACCGTATACGTGAATAGTAACTCCGACACCAAAAGATAGAAATTTCACACAAAACATCATCATGCTTTGTGAATAGTAACTCGTGAATAGTAACTCATGAATAGTAACTCGTGAATAGTAACTCATGAATAGTAACCCCGACATGAAAAAGTTCCAAATTTGATAAAAAGTTCCAACCAATATTTCGGCATAATGATATTGAATAAATAATATCATTTGAGAAGAAAATAACATCCCTTACCTCAGAAAGAATAGATCTTACGATTGGAATCTTTGGATATAGTCTTTGAAAGAACTTGCAGAGTATATAAATAATACTCAAAGTACTAAAATACTCACAAGAATACGCTCGATATTATAGAGAGAGAAAGAGAGAGAAAGAGAGAGAAATCTTTAGTTTCTGGTGTGATTTTCAATTCTAACTTAAGCACCCTATTTATAGAAAAATGCTTAGAACACCAAAGCAAAAAATTTAATAAAATATTATTATATTTACAAAATTTTCACGCCCATCTTTGAAATCTGATTTCAGCCCATTTGTAACACATGTGAGACCCACTTAACTTGTAAAAAAAATATTTTTGTTAATATAATTATTTAAAACTTCCAAAAATCAATTATTCTGGAACTTCAGAACTTCAATAATTCATAATAAATAGCCCTTTTATCAGAAAATTTGAATCTCGCATTTTTTTATAGGAAATTCAATTCTCTACAACTTTGCAGAAGAAAGTTTTTTCAAATTCTAAACAGAAATTGACCGAAATCCACATACGGACGATTTTACAGGCTATAATCAAATTTCAGTCAAGAAATGGGGTCCACCAACACACAAAACATGTGTTAATCATTTAATGCAACAAAAATACTCTTTCTCCTCATATACTCATATATCCCACATTCATTGTAAAAATATCACCATTAATATATTATTAAAATAATATATTCAAATGAATTATTTTATCAGAAAAAGATAAAATATTAATTTTCAACAATTGTCACATTTAAAAATTTTCTCCATCTATATCCACATAAAATCAATATTTTCCTCATCATATAAATCAATAATTAATTATTCACAAATAATATAACAGAATCACAAGATCTTGGCAACTAGTAGTGCTTCTAGGAAAGAGGGGGCTTTCCAATAAGAATTTCTCCTCACTGGGGCACAATTAGGTGACCAAACCTCTCCTTAGACATAACTTTCTAGACATTGCCAATAATGTTTTCTAATAATATTATTCAGATAATATGAATTATTGCTTCGATAATGAAAAATACTGTGTAGTGACAATTATTGAAACAACAGTAATATAAAAAAATCAACGTAGCAATTATTGAATCAATAAAATAAAATATCGAATAAAGTTAATTCGTAATAATTATTGAGTAGTGCCTTCTACGTAAGAATCAATAATTGGTGCAATACCGTAGGTATCTCGCAACAACAACGTAGACATCGTGTTTTAACAACCGGGTGTTCCAACAAGATAATCTGTGAATAACTACGTCATTATTTATAAACAACTCATACTGGCTCGCTTTCTTCATCCAATCGCTTTACGTTATGGGCCCGCAAGACAATTGTCGCGTAGTCGTCATGCGAATATTCTCCGACAGTAAGAATATTTCATGACGAAACGAATATTCTCCGACAACAATGAGTATTTTATAACCATTTGCTTATTTAAAATATTTGTGCATTTTACCCACAACTAACCACATTAATCAAATCAACCCTTACTATTTCAAAATAATAAATAGAGGAATTAAATTTCATTTATTAATAATTTGGGGTCTTACAACCTCCCCTCTTTATGAAATTTCGTCCTCGAAATTGACGTACGTACCTTGTGTTTTGAAAAGATGAGGATACCTTTGTGACGCCCCCAAAATAGGTCCATTCCATCCAACCCATTCTGAGTCGCCAAATACATGGTACAGAAATAACTACAACTTTATTAATACATTTGTCGTGCAAAATACGACAACATATATACTGTGAGTTTAAATACAATTATTGTCTTTTAGACAATATACATACCCAAATAAATCCTCATCATAATTATTGATACATTATTTTACAAAAATGGTGAGGACTACTAAACAACTCTCTCTAGAACCTTCATTCCATACCCCGACTAGTACTCGTTACATTCTCGCCTCCTGAGAAGAAAAATGGAACAACAAGGAAAAGGGTGAGCTCAACTAGCCGATAGAAGAATATTATGACTAAGATAATATACAACAAATTATCGTTAGTCTTCAACAGGGAAAAATCTAATAGAATACAATAGACAACCAATTTTAAATCAATCTTCGCAGCGGAAATAATAATTCATTAGAAGAGTTAAGTAGAGAATGCAAACTACTATCTTCTATATATGAATTTAAAAGTTCATCGTCGATATTTTATCCCTGTAACATCAATCAATATATATCTGGAATCAAATATTCATCTTTACACCACAAGCCAAAGATATTCATCGGTTGGTCATGTTCATCTAAACACTGTTCATCTTTGTACTATGGGCCAAAGATATTAATCGAGAGAGTCATGTTCATCTCAACACACATTTCATCTTTGCAGACACGGGCCAAAGATATTCATTAAGAAATCATTTATCTTTGCACTACTGGCCGGAGATATTCAAAGAATATCATCATTTAGGACCCGAGGATGATGAAAAATATTTTAAAGGAAACGAATCCGGTGAAACAAAAGAATAAATATTAAGGATTCAGTATTTTAAACAATCCAAGTTCAAAAATACTTCATAAGTAATCGAGAGGAGTAAAATTCAAGAATGATCAAAACATGGATACAATCAAAGCTAGTATCCATAGTAGATATTTTGGAAAAAAGAAGAAATTTCATTTTTCTATTGAATAAAGGTCAGATTCGTGAATAGTGCCAGTACACGTGAATAGTAACTCAGACACCAAAAGATAGAAATTTCATAAAAAAACATCTTCACGCTTCGTGAATAGTACTCGTGAATAGTAACTCGTGAATAGTAACTCATGAATAATAACCCCGTCATGAAAAAGTTCCAACTTTGATAAAATTTCCAACCAATATATCGGCTAAAGATAATGATATTGAAGAAATAATATCATTTTCGAATAAAATAACATCCCTTACCTCGAAAAGCGAAGACTTTTAGTAAAAACAGGATATAGGCTATGACTTGAACTTGCACAGTATAGCAATACTCAAAGTATACTCAAAATACTCACAAGAATAAACTCGATAATATAGAGAGAAAACTTGAGCTTTTGGTGTGATTTTCAATTCTAACCTAAGCACCCTATTTATAGGAAATTGCTTAGAACATCAAAGTAGAAAATTTAATAAATTAATAATATATATATAATCTTCACGCACACCTTTGAATTTGAAATTCTGCAATTGAACACATGCCTCACACATGCAAAAAACGTTTTTTGTAAAAAAAATATTTAAAACTTCAAAAATTAATTATTTTGGAGCTTCAGAACTTCAATAATTAATAATAAATAGTCCTTTTGTTAGAAAATTCGAATCTCGCAATTTTTAATAGGAAATTCAATTCTCTACAACTTTGCAGAAGAAAGGTTTTCCAAATTCCAAATAGAAATTGACCGAAATCTACAAACGGACGATTTTACAGGCTATAATCAAATTTCGGTCAATAATTGTGTCTACCAACACACAAAATATGTGTTAAACATTTATTGCCACAAAAATACTCTTCCTCCTCATATACTCATATATCCCACATTCATTATAAAAATATCACCGTTAATATTATTATTAAAATAATATATTTAAATGAATTATTTTATCGAAAAAGATAAAATATTAATTTTCAACAATTGTCATTTTAAAAATTTTCTCCATCTATATCCACATAAAATCAATATTTTCCTCATCATATAAATCAATAATTAATTATTCAAAATAATATTACAAAATCACAAGATCTTGCAACTGTGCCGGTAGTTCCCGGAAAGAGGGCTTTCCAATAAGGATCTCTCTTACTAAATATAATTAGGTGACCAAACCTCTCCTTGATGTAACTTTCTAGACATTGCCAATAATGTTTTCTAATAATATTATTCAGATAATATGAATTATTGCTTCTATAATGGAAAATCTTGTGTAATGACATTTTATGAAACAACAATAATATAAAATATCAATGCAGCAATTATTGAATCAATAAAATAAAATCTTGAATAGTAATTATCGTAATAATTATTGAGTAGTGCCTTCACGTAATAATCAATAATTGGTGCAATACCGCAGTGCTATTGTTCAACAACGCCGTATTAGTGTGTTTTAACCAACGGGTATTCCAATGAGATAATTGCAGAATAACTACGCCTGTTATTTATAAACAACTTATATTTGTCGTTTTCTTCATCCAATCGCTTTCCGTTATGAGGGCCCATAAAGATCGCTGGCGTCGTACGCATTTAATATTCCACGACCAAACGAATATTCTAAAACAATAATGAATATTTTATAACCACTTGCTTATTCGAAATATTTGCGTATTTTACCCATAACTATCCACATTAATCAAATCAACCCTTACTATTTCAAAATAATAAATAGAGGAAAATAAATTTCATTTATTAATAATTTGTGGTCTTACAACCTCGTTTTCATTTCCGTTTCCAACTCCCAGGTCATTTCCTCAATAGCATGGTTTCTCCACAAAACTTTAACTTGTGGTATGACCTTCGTGCGTAGGACATGCTCTTTCCTATCCAAGATCTCGACATGTACCTACTCGTACGTTAAATCTTCTGCTATCTCATTTGGTTCTTACTCAATAATGTGGTTCGGGTCATCCACAAATTTACGTAACATCGATACGTAAAAAACATTATGAACACGCGTCATATTTGGCGGTAAAACGAGTCTATAGGCCACAGTTCCTATTCGATCGAGGATTTCAAATGGGCTAATAAATCGAAGGTTTGAGCTTTCCTCACATCGTCGATTCTCGCTTTTGGAATAACGACTTCTTGCATCTTCTTCTTCATATTCATCAACTCCAAGTCTGTAGCTTGAGCAACTTTAAATTTATCGATTAAAGTCGATTCTAATCATATATTCGTTATCTTCACGCAGGTTCTTGGAATCTTTAACTCTATCTCTATCTTATGTAAGTCATACGAAATGGGTCTTTGTGTTAACAATATCGCACTCGTAAACGCATACGATCTTTTACTCCACGCGTCAGCAACCATGTTCGTCTTTTTTTCCTGGATGGTATTGAATGGTATGGTCGTAATCTTTCAACAGCTCGAGCCAACGTCGTTGCCGCATGTTGAGTTCTTGGAAGCTCTTTTTATATTCCTCGCTCCATTCGAATTTTGTATCTTTTTGAGTCAGCTGAGTTAATAGAGTATCGATTCGATAAAATCTTTCCACAAAATCTTCGATAATAACCAAATAAGCATAGAAAGCTACGTATTTTGATTACTTACTTAGGTTGCTCTCAACTATGACTCATATCCCAATCTTGGATAGCATGTCACAATGGTACCTATCAGTTTACTATTACACAAATATGGCGTCCCTTACAGAGAGTCTGGCTTCGGTGCATTCCACAAAGAAAGTCACTAGATAAAGGCTCAGGTACAAACTTCTACAGTTGAATTTTTAACTCCTGAAGTTCAATAGGAGCCATGAGATTTTAGAAATGGGTTTTGTACCGGGTTCAAAGTCGATACAAAATTCAATATCACACTTTGGTAGTAAGCCAAGAAATTTTTCAGGAAATACATCAGGAAATTTTTTAACAACAGAAATATCATTCAAATCTGACGTATTTTTATTCAAGTCCATAACATGGCTAAGAAAGCTTGACATCCATTTTTCAATAAACGAATGACTTTACGGCTTGATATGAAAGAGTTTGACTTCAATGGTTTGGTTGCTTAAATTCGAATAACAGGTTGCTTAGGAATATGAAAACTAACAACCATATAAAAGCAATCAATTTGGCATGATGAGTAGTTAACCAATCAATCCCTAAAATCACATCAAAAGCAAGTATCTTTAAAGAAATAAGGTCAACAGGTAATGTGATGGTGACAACTTGGATCAAACAAGATTTATAAACAGTGGATGTAACGAAAGTTTCTCATAACGGAGTTTCAACAGATAAGTCAAAGTCTAATTTTCTCCGAGTCAAGTTTAAACGTTGAGTATAAGCCAGGAGAGATAAATGAATGGGTAGAATCGGTATCTAATAAGGTATAAACTTCGTAAGAATTTATAATTAACTAACCCGTGCTAAATTCGTTTGGGTTCCTCGCATTCGACTCGATCACGAAAAACGCTTCTTCCAGAAACAGATTGACTTTGACTTTTTCAGGGGATGACCTTTTGAGTCACCATCCCATTGGATTGGGTTTCGCTACCGCATAATCTCGGCGATATGACCTTCTTTTCCATAATTATAACATACCTTGGAAGGTTGTGAACATTTTGGACTTATGTGTCCCTCTTCTCGCAGATCTCGTAGATCTAATCTGGCGGTCTTTCTCCTCCTCTAAAATTCGATTCTTTGGTGTTGGTGCCGACGTCTTCCGTCATTGTTAAATCTTCTTCTTGAAATTTCCGGTTGAGTTATTTCTTCTATTACCTTGGCTATAATTACCATGAAGTGGTTACCATTTACTGGCATGATAATTTTTCCACGATGGTTATCATTGTTCACGATCCGTCGCCATTTAAGACGATTATCATCGAGTTGTTGGTCATTATTCTTGATGAGCCGACTCATTATTGCGCTCCAATAATCGAGCCCCTATTCACAACATCCGAATATAAACAAAGTTTGTGAGAAATGAGGTATTGACGTATTTTGGGTTTCAAACCTCGCGTGAAACATTTCGCGTCATTCTCTCCTCATTATCAACCAAATGGGATGCAAATCGGGACAACTAAGCAAACTTAGCTTCTTTGCGACATCGTTCATATTGTTTTGCTCCAACTTGATGAACTCTACCTCCTTCATGTGACGAATACTTTTCGGAAAGTACTTGTCGTTCAACAATTCTTGGAACTTCTCCCAAGACATCTTGATTGTGATAAGTCGAGTACGCTTTTACTTGATTCCCACCAATAATCTACCTCTCCTCGTAACATGAAAGTGGCGAAAGGAACCTTTTGCTCCTCTGAGCATCCCAAGACATCAAATATCTTAGTGATTTGCTTTATCCACGTCTCTGCCGTAAGTGGTTCTGGCTTTCCCAAGTCTCTTAGTGATTTTTCTATGAATAGTGCCGTATTCGTAAATAAAGGTCAGATATCGTGAATAGTCCGTGATATCGTGAATAGTAATCTCAGACACCAAATGTTCCAAATTTGATAAAAACTTCAGATCAATATTTCAAAGATAATGATATTGAAGAAATAATATCATTACTGAAAAAAAAAAAATATCCCTTACCTCACAAAGACAAGATTTTAGTTGAAAACAAGGATATCGACTATAACTTAAACTTGTACAGTATAGCAATACACAAAGTATACTCAAAATACTCACAAGAATACGCCGATAATATAGAGAGAAAACTTCAATTTACGGTGTGATTTTCAATTCTAACTAGGCACCTATTTATAGGAAAATGCTAGTAACACCAAAGCAGAAAATTTAATTTAATATTATTATTTATAATAAAATTTCCTACGCTTTATTAGAATTCAGCTCTAGCATTTCCCACATGCTCACCTTCTAGAAAAAATAATAAAAACGTTTTTCCAATTTAAAATATTTTAAACTTCCAAAAATCAATTATTTTGAACTTGAACTTCAATAATTCATAATAAATAGCCCTTCTATCGAAAATTGAATCCCACGAGTTTTTATAGGAAATTCAATTCTCTACAACTTTACGTAAGAAAGTTTTTCAAAATTCCAAATGTAAATTGACCAAATCCACAAACGGGAGATTTTACAGTTATAATCAAATTTCAAATAATAAATGGGGTCCACCGACATGTTTAACATGTTTTAAACATTTATTGCAACAAAAATACTCTTCCTCCTCAGATACTCATATATCCCACATTCGTTGTAAAAATATCACCATTATTATATTATTAAAATATAATAATATATTTAAATGAATTATTTTATCGTAAAAAGATAAAATTTCAATTTTCAACAATTGTCACATTAAAAATTTCTCCATCTATATCCACATAAAATCAATATTTTCCTCATCATATGAATCAATAATTATTTATTCACAAATAATATTCTGTAATCACAATATTGACAACTGTGCAGGTTCAGGAAGAGGGGCTTTCAATAAGAATTTCTCCTTCTTGGCGCAAGCAATTAGGTGACCAAACCTCTCCTTAGACAGTAACTTTCTAGACATTGCCAATAATTTTATCTAATAATATTATTCAGATAATATGAATTATTGCTTCGATAATGAAAAATAATCTTGTGTAATGACAATTATTGAAACAACAAACAATATAAAATATCAACGCAAAGAATTATTAAATCAATAAAATAAAATCTCGATCAAGAATTATCGTAACCATTATTGAGTAGTGCCTTTCACGTAAGAATCAATAATTGGTGCAATAGGTGTCGTGCTATTATTGTGTTTTAACCAATTTAGTATTTTAACAAGATTAATCTGAATAACTACGCCAAGTTATTTTTAAACCACTTATATTTGTCGCTTTCTTCATCCAATTGCTTTAGTTATGGGGCCCATACATGGTCAGGCTACGTCGCATTTAATATTCCCCGACAAAGATTTAATATTCCACGACCAAACGAATATTCCCCGACAACAATGAATATTTTATAACCACTTGCTTATTTTGAAATATTTCATGATTTTACCCATAACTATCCACATTAATCAAATCAACCCTTATTATTTCAAAATAATAAATAGAGAAAATTAAATTTCATTAATAATAAGTTGGGGTCTTACAACCTCCCTCCTTATGAAATTTTCGTCCTCTAAATTGACGACGACGCACAGTGTGTTTGAAAAGGCGAGGATACCTCGCTTTCATTTCCGCTTTCCAATTCCTGTGTCATTTCCTCTATAAAGATGATTCCTCCACAAAACTTTAACTTGTGGTATGACCTTTCTTAGCGTAGGACATGCTCCTTCCTATCCAAAATCTTGACAAGTACCTCCTTATATCGTTAAGTCTTGGCTATCTCGTCCAGTTCTAACTCTATAACGTGGTTCGGGTCTTTCACATATTCTGAATAACGGATATGTGAAACACATTATGAACACGAGACATACTCGGAGGTAACGCGAGTCTATAGGCTACATTTCCTACTCGGTCAAGAATTTGAAATGGACCAATAAATCGTGGATTGAGCTTTCCTCTCTTCCCAAATCTCAGAAACTCCCTTCCATGGAGCAACTCGCAATAATACATGATCCCCTACACTAAATTCCACGCCCTTTCGATGAAGATCCGATAACTCTTTTGTCGATCTTGTGCCGCTTTGTATACGTTGTGTTTAATCATTTGGATCTTTTCCGTAGTCATACGTATTCAACTCTCGGTCCCAATGTTGTTGCTTCACCCACCTCGCCCCAACATACCTGGAGAGCGACACTTTTGTCCATATAATGCTTCAAATGAAGCTACACCTATACTTGCTCGATAACTGTTGTTGTAGGAGAATTCCACCAATGGTAAATACTTATCCCAATCGCCTTTTTGAAGTCAAAGACACGAGTCTTAATAAATCTTCAAGAGTTTGAATAGTCCTTTTCGATTGTCCGTCTGCTTTGAGGATGGTATGCCGAATCAATCGTAAATCCGCGCCATAGCTTTTTGCAAGCTAACCCAAAATCTTGAAGTGAATCTTGGGTCACGATCCAAACTATGGATACGGTGCATGCCATGCAACCTCACAATCTCATTTACGTACATACTTAGCAAGACGTTCAAGTGAATAAGTCTCCGTGATCGGCAAGAAATGAGCAGACTTGGTTAATCTATCAACAATAACCCAAATAGCATTGATGCCCCGAGAAACCGTAGGAAGACCCGTGAACGAAATCCATGGTAATGTGTTCCCACTTCCATTTCGGAATCTCAAGTGGTTGCAACGGACCCTTAGGTACTAGATGCTCCGCCTTTACACGTTGACAAGTTAAACACATTGAGATAAACTTTGCAATCTCTCTCTTCATATTGTTCCACCAAAATATATGTCGAAAATCACGATACATTTTAGTACTTCCAGGATGGATTGCAAATGGTGTATTGTGTGCCTCCATCATAATCTTGTACTTCAAATCAGAGTCGTTAGGGACACAAAGTCTAGAGTGGACTCGAAGTATTCCTTATTAAAATATAATAATATATTTAAATGAATTATTTTATCAGAAAAAGATAAAATTTCAATTTTCAACAATTGTCACATTAAAATTTTTCTCCATCTATATCCACATAAAATTAATATTTTCCTCATCATATGAATCAATAATTAATTATTCACAAATAATATTACAGAATCACAATATTGACAACCGTGCAGGCCTCGTGAAAGAGGGCTTTCAATAAGAAATTTCTTCTTGGCTAGCGCAATTAGGTGACCAAACCTCTCTTAGATGCGAACTTTCTAGACATTGTCAATAATGTTATCTAATAATATTATTCAGATAATATGAATTATTGCTTCGATAATGAAAAATCTTGTGTAATGACAATTATTGAAACAACAAAGAATATAAAATATCAACGCAAAGAATTATTAACTCAATAAAATATTGAATAAAGAATTATCGTAACCATTATTGAGTAGTGCCTTCTTACATAAGAATCAATAATTGGTACAATACCGCTTCTCGTGTTTTAAACCACCGGATATTTTAACAAAGATTAATTCAGTAATAACCACGCCAAGTTATTTTTAAACCACTTATATTTGTCGTTTTCTTCATCCAATCGCTTTTAGTTATGGGCCCATACATGGTCGCTACCGCAGGTGCATTTAATATTCCCGACAAAGATTTAATATTCCACGACCAAACTAATATTCCCCGACAACAATGAATATTTTATAACCACTTGCTTATTTTGAAGTATTTACGTATTTTACCCCTAACTATCTACATTAATCAAATCAACCCTTACTATTTTAAAATAATAAATAGAAAATTAAATTTCATTAATAATAAGTTGGGGTCTTACAGAAGAGTATTTTTGTTGCAATAAATGTTTAAAACATGTTAAACATGCTCAATTGGACCCCATTTATTGATTGAAATTTGATTATACCGTAAAATCGTCTGTTTCAGGATTTTTGGCCAATTCCTATTTGGAATTTGGAAAACTTCTCTTCGCAAAGTTGTAGAGAATTGAATTTCCTATAAAATGTTGGGAGATTCGAATTTTTCGACAAAAGGGCTATTTATTGTGAATTATTGAAGTTCAAGCTCTCAAATAATTGATTTTTGGAAGTTTAAATTATTTTAAATTAAAAAATGTTTTTTCTTACTTTTTCTAGAAGGTGGCATGTGATTATTGAGCGTAAATCGATTTCAAGAGTGGCGTAGGAATTTTGATATATATAATAATATTAAATTAAATTTTCTGCGCTTGGTGTTCTAAGCAATTTCCTATAAATAGGGTGCTTAGGTTAGAATTGAAAATTACACGTAAACTAAAGTTTTCTCTCTATATTATCGAGCGTATTCTTGTGAGTATTTTGAGTATACTTTGAGTATTGCTATACTTCTGCAAGTTCAAGTCATAGCTTATATCCTGTTTCAACTAGAAATCTTGTTTTTGTGAGGTAAGGGATATTTTTTTTGTAATGATATTATTTCTTCAATATCATTATGTTAAAATATTGATCCAAGTTTTTATCAAATTTGGAACTTTTGGTGTCTGAGTTCTTATTCACGATACTAAGACTATTCACGATAACGATACTATTCACGAATCACAAGACTATTCATCGAAAAATAAAAAATTTCTCTTCGTTCAAAATATCTATTCGGATACTAGCTTTGATTGTATCCATGTTTTGATCATTCTTGAATTTTACACCACTATAATTATTTTTGAGGTATTTTTGGCCATGGATAAAACAAAATACTAATCCTTAATCCTTAATCCTTAATCTTTGTCATTTTGTTTCATTGGATTCGTTTTTTAAAATATTTTCATCATCCTCGGTCTTAAATGATGATATTATTGAATATCTTTGGCCCAGTAGTGCAAAGATGAATGATTTTGAAGAATATCTTTGGCCCGTAGTGCAAAGATGAGCAGTGTTTAGATGATGAATGATTAATCGATGAATATCTTTGGCACTGAGAGTGCAAAGATGAATATTTGATTCGTATATATATTGATTGATGTTACAGGATAAAAGATGAGCGATGAACTTTTAAATTCATACATAGAAGATAGTAGTTTGCATTCTCTACTTAACTCTTCTAATGAATTATTATTTTCATTGCGAATATTGATTTAAAATTTGTTGTCAATTGTATTCTATTAGATTTTTCCTCGTTGAAGACTAACGATAATTTGTTGTATATTATTTTAGTCATAATATTCTTTATTGGGCTAGTTGAGCTCACCCTTTTCCTTTTGTTCCATTTTTCTTCTCGTGAGGCGAGAATATAGCGAAAGTACTTAGTGAGGGGTATGGAATGAAAGTTCTAGAGAGAGTTGTTTAGTAGTCCTCACCATTTTTGTAAAATAATGTATCAATAAATGTGATGAGGATTTATCTGAGTATAGATATTGTCTAGAAGATAATATTTGTATACAAACTCACACTTTTATTGTTGTAATAATAAAGTTGTAGTTGTTTCTGTACCATGTATTGACAACTCAGAATGGGTGATGTATACCTATTTTGGGGGCGTCACGGTTGGTATCGAGCTTAGGGATATGATCTCTGGTGAGATCGGGGAATAGAATTAGAGGGAGAGACGAGTAAATCCTTCGCCAAGGTGTCCTACCTAAGCTTATTTGTTAGTTGGTCAAGATATAAGGATATTATGTGATATATTGATTTCCTTAATTAACCCTTATTTTATGACAAGATTTGAGAATGTCGAATCGAGAATATTAACAATGGAAATGAGACCGTGGAGACGCCAGACTCACCAACGAGGAGAACGTAACAGTCGGTGGCAATGTTCTCTTGTGAACAACACCATTGAAAGCGAGATGATGAACGAGGGATGTTTAGAAGCTTTTTGCGATTCATGAAAAATCGACGAGGGAGACTCGTGTTCAAAATATAGGAGGAAATGATAAGAATTCACGGGTTGTCACAAACAAGCCGATTCAAAGAGTTGGGACCACGAATTTAAGGGAAAACCAGATCCGATCGTGGCGGAAACATGGATCAAGCAAATTACCAAGATTTTCGATGTCTTGGGATGCACGGAGGAACAGAAGGTTCCATTCGCCACCTTTATGTTCCGTGGCGAGGCAGACCATCGGTGGGAGTCTCGTGGAAGCGCACCCATCCAAATTAGACTCAAAGATGTCTTGGGAGACGTTTCAGAGACTATTTAATGACAAATACTTTCCTGAAAGTGTTCGCATATGAAGGAAGTGGAGTTCATCGATTAGAACAAAACAACACGATTTTGTCTCGAAGACGAGGCAAAGTTTGCAGAGTTATCCGTGTTTTGTACCTCATTTGGTGGAGAATGAGGAACGATGACGCAGATGTTTCGAGAGGTTTGAAACCCCAGATACGACAATATCTCATTTCTCATAAATTTTCTCTATTCAGGATGTTATTAACAGGCTCAATTGTTAGAAGCGAGATAACGAGTATGTTCAACCGAGAGACCATAACCAGGATCGCACTGCAGATAAAGTCAATGTAATAATGATAACCGGCGAGAAAGAAACAGACGGACAAAATGGTAACCACTCTGGTGGTAATCATGGCCATGAAAATAGAAGAAGCGAAGTGGGAGGAGATTTTAAAAGAGGAGATTTAACAACGATTATGTGAAAGATAGCGGCTTATAAAGAATCGGTTCTAAGGAAGAAGAACGACCACCGGTCATATGCTATAAATGCCGGAAAGAGGGACATATCACCAAACCGCCCACAACAATTCAAGGTATGCTATAATTGTAGAAAGGAAGGACATATCGCTTCGAGATCAGACGCAGAATAAACCGAAGTTCAATGGGGGACGGTGACTCAAAAGATCGTCTCGAAAAGTCAAAGTCAAGCGGTTAGGAAAGAGCGTTTGTTGTGACTAGTCAAAATGCGAGGAACCCAAACGAGGTGATCACGGGTAAGCTATTTATAAATTCTTGCAAAGTTTATACCTTACTTGATAATCTACCGGTCTTTACCCATTCATTTATCTCTCCGCCAGTGCTCAACGTTTAAACTTGACTCAGAAGAAATTAGACTTTGACAAATTCATTCAAGCTTATAGAGAGAGAAAGTATAGAGAGAATAAGAGTGAAAGAAGAAGAGTATTCTCAGAAGACCCCAAATTATTAATAAATAAAATTTATTTTCCTCTATTTATTATTTTGAAATAGTAAGGGTTGATTTGATTAATGTGGATAGTTATGGGTAAAATACGCAAATATTTGAATAAGCAAGTGGTTATAAAATATTCATTATCATCGGAGAATATTCGTTTGGTCGTGGAATATTAAATCGCTTTGGGAATATTAAATGCAACTGCGCAGCTTTTTGTGGGCCCCATAACTGAAAAAGCGATTGGATGAAGAAACGACAAATATAAGTTGTTTATAAAAATAACGGCAGTAGTTATTACAAGTAATCGTTGAATACCCGGTGGTTAAAACACACTAATACGCGTTGTTGAACAAGAAGACACAGTATTGCACCAATTATTGATTCTTACGTAAAGAAGGCACTACTCAATAATTATTACGGTAATTATCGCTCAAGATTTTATTTTATTGATTCAATAATTGCTTTGATTGATATTTTATATTATTCGTTGTTTCAATAAATTGTCATTACACACGATTTTCCATTATCGAGCAATAATTCATATTATCGAATAATATTAGTGGATAACATTATTGGCAATGTCTAGAAAGTTCGTCTAAGGAGAGGTTTGGTCACCTAATCATGCGGCAAGAAAGAGAAATTCTTATTGAAAGCCCCCTCTTCCCGGGAACTACCGTCACCAAGATTGTGATTCTGTAATATTATTTGTGAATAATTAATTATTGATTTATATGATGAGAAAAATATTGATTTTATGTGGATATAGATGGAGAAAATTTTTAATGTGACAATTGTTGTAAATTAATATTTTATCTTTTTCTGATAAAATAATTCATTTAAATATATTATTTTAATAATATATTAACGGTGATATTTTTATAATGAATGTGGGATATATGAGTATATGAGGAGGAAGAGTATTTTTGTGGCATTAAATGTTTAACACATATTTTGTGTGTTGGTGGACACAATTATTACCCGAAATTTGATTATAGCCTGTAAAATCGCCCGTTTATGGATTTCGGTCAATTTCTGTTTGGAATTTGGAAAAACTTTCTTCTGCAAAGTTGTAGAGAATTGAATTTCCTATAAAAAGTCGCGAGATTAGAATTTTCTGATAAAAGGGCTATTTATTATGAATTATTGAAGTTCCGAAGTTCTGAAATAATTGATTTTTGGAAGTTTAAAATATTTTTAATTACAAAACATTTTTTCATTTTTGAAACTCATTTAACATGTGATTAGGAGGCTGAATTCAGATTGTTAGTGTAATGATGAAGTTGTGGAAAATTATAATATTAATTTATTAAATTTTTTCTCTTTTGGTGTTATAAGCATTTTCCTATAAATAGGTGCTTAGGTTAGAATTGAAAATCACACCGTAAATCAAGTTTTTCTCTCTATATTATCGAAGCGTATTCTTGTGAGTATTTTGAGTATACTTTGAGTATTGCTATACGGTGCAAGTTCAAGTCATAGCCTATATCCTGTGTTCAAATTAGTAAGACCGATCTTTTCGAGGTAAGTGGATGTTATTTTATTCGAAAATGATACTATTTCTTCAATATAATTACGCTGGAAATATTGGTTGGAAATTTTATCAAATTTGGAACTTTTCATGTCGGGGTTACTTATTCATGAGTTATTTATTCACGAAAGTACTATTTACTTAAGCGTGAAGATGTTTTTGTGAAATTTCTATCTTTTGGTGTTTGAGTTATTCTTATTCACGATACTATGACTATTCACGATACTCTGAAGACTATTCACTTAATCATGCACTATTCACCAAAAATGAAATTTCTTCTTTTATCCAAAATATCTATTCGGATACTAGCTTTGATTGTATCCATGTTTTGATCATTCTTGATTTTTACTCCACTCGATTACTTATGAAGTATTTTTGAACTTGGATTGTTTAAAATATGAATCCTTAATATTTGTTCTTTTGTTTCAATTGGATTCGCTTTTCTTTGTTCCTCCGCTGCATTGTTGATTTAAAACCGGTTGTCTATTGTATTCTATTAGATTTTTCCGTTGAAGACTAACGATAATTTGTTGTATATTATCTTAATCATAATATTCTTTTTCTTGGGCCTACTGAAAGCTCACCTTTTTCTTTTTTGTTCCATTTTTTCTTCTCGGGAGGCGAGAATATAGCGTAGTAATAATGGGTATGGAATGAAGGTTCTAGAGAGAGTTATTTAGTAGTCCTCACAATTTTTGTAAAATAATGTATAAATAATTGTGATGAAGATTTATTTGGTATGTATATTGCCTGTAAGACAATAATTGTATTTAAACTCACAAGATATATATGTTGTTGTAGATTTGCAGACGACAAATGTATTAATAAAGTTGTAGTTATTTACGTATCCATGTATTTGGCATTTCGTAATGGGTTGGATGGAATGGACCTATTTTGGGGGCGTCACAAACTTGCTTACTTTGCAAAATTTATGAATATTACCCACAACTATAACATTATACCAAATTTACTTCATAATATTCAAAAATAATATTTATAGAAAATTCATCTTTATTTATAAAAGTCGGGGTCTTACATAATTATTATATAAATAATATAATAATTATTTTATTTAAAAATCGCATTTTATTATTTTTTTTATTAAAAAACTGTGTTTTTTATTCTTATTAAAAAAGCGCGATAAAAAAACAAAACACAAAAAAAAACTGTAAATTACAAAAAACTGCATTTTTATTTTATTATAAACAAAAATAAAAACTAAATAAAAGCTGCAAATTACATAAAAGCTGCGTTTTTTTGCGTTGTTGTTTTTTGTTTTTTTTTTTGCGTTTTTGTTTTTTTTAAACTGTGTTTTTTTTTAGTTTTTTTTTTGTGCGTTGTTTTTTTTTGCACTTTTTTTATTACAAAAAAACTGCGCTTTTTGTTAATTACAAAAAACTGTGTTTTATTTTTATTAAAAATAATTATTATATTATTTGTGTAATTTTTAGTTGTTTTATTTGTTATTTTACCTTTTTGTCCTTTGATCTCATTAAAAATATATATATTTTTTACACAAGAACTCATTTAGCCTATTAGGATGCCACGTCAGCAATTTCTGACGTGGCAGGCCCATTTGAATGAAATCGAAAAAAATTAATAGATCAATCATCTAATTGACAAAATTGAAATGTGGATCACTGAAGTGGAATATGGTCTATAGGTTAAGGTAGTAAATCATATTTAAGCCTTTGATTTATAAATCAAAAATTAAGTTAAAACAAGTTATGAAAGTGTTCGATTCATAATGACTTATAAGTTAAAATAATGTAAAGATTACTAAAAAAATAACATTAATAAAAAGATAGGCAAAATAGACATTATATTTGTTTTAAATAAGTCACAAAAAGTTAGTTAATTTTTTTTGACTTAAAAACCAACATATACGTTAAAAAAATAAATAGCACCCAAACACTCGAACAATAACAAATAACTCAACTTATAAGTTACTATCGAACACCCCCTTAGTCCCATTTTGCATATATTATCCGTTGTTGATGTTGTTGTTCTTGTTGAGATTTGTCGAATCAATTGGAGAAAGTACCGAAGATACCAGCAGAAGCAGCTTGGTGATGATAATCTTGGGACATAGAAGAAGAGTTCAAAGAAATATTTTGCCGCTGCTCCTCCTCCTCCTCCTCAAAAACTTGAATTATTGGTTGGTAATTATCTGCTTTTGAAGAAAGAGTAGTGCTATTATTAACAAAGGTTAGAATTGCAAAGGGTGGTTTTGTTAATTCCATATCTCTATTGACTATTGTTATCTTCTTCTTTATCTTAATTAGTTAATCCTCAACCCACCCCAAGTATATACTCCTGTCGGATTGGCTTAGGGACAAGCTCAATTTGACCACAGATCGGTTATGGTAGCTGTAGAAAAAGAAAATGGAAATTATGTATACAATTAGGCAATCATTTCAGAATTAATAATTAATTGATATATAGAGAGAGAGTAACATTGATTTTTTTTTTAAAGTAAAGATGATGATAATGAAAGAGGATAGAAAAGGGAAATAGGCATGGGATCGATCAGAGTTGGGGGCTTTTTGGTAGTGCTTTTTGAAATTGGTTATCAACTTATCATGTAATTTTATTTTTGCTTTTTCAGCTTTATACATACATGCATGAATATATGTATTTATTTAAAAAAAGTCTAAGGGGACCGGCATTTTCCGACCGGGGTAGTCACCGGTCGGATTTTTTTTTTTTTTTGCTTTTGATTATAAAATAATTAATATGATTTATTAGAACTGAAATTTTTATAAAATGTAGTGATTTAGGTGTCATTTCTGTATAATCCTGTTTGTTAAGTGTATTCAAAAAGACATTTAAATCACTGTATTTTATAAAAATTTCAGTTCTAATAAATCACATTAATTATTTTATAATCAAAAGCAAAAAAAAAAAATTAAAAAAAATTCCGACCGGTCGGAAAATGCCGGTCCCCAACTCATTTATATATCGTGTTTTTCTCTTCTCTTACTGAATTCGTATCTTTCTCTCTCCTCTTTCCTTTCTCTCTTAGAGCCCAAGGTTTTGAGCCTCCGCCGCCACTGGTGGCTATAGTAGAAGAAGAATCTGGCGAAGTAACTTACTCATGATCATTAAAACACACTACTGTTAAATAACACCATATCTGATTTGATTCGAACAAGTTGTTTGGTTAAGCATTTCTTTTATTATTTCTATTATAAAATAATTAATATAAAGTGGATTGACGAATTTGCCCTTTAATATATACTCCCTCCATCCCTAATTATTTGATATTTTAAAGGTGGACACAAAAACTAAGATAATAATTGAAACCATTAAATATAATACTCAATTGTTTGTAATACCTTAAATTTTTTGTTGGGATAAGGAGAGTTTTGTTGAGATAAGGAGAGAGGAAGAGTTTAAAGTATAAAAAAAATAGGCAGAGTAATGAGGGGTAATTTTGGAAAAATTGTCATGAATTCTCCTATATTTGAACAAACGTCAAATACTTATGGACAAATGAAAAACTCTAAAACGTCAAATAATTAGGGACGGATGGAGTAATAAATATGTAAATAGATATTAAAATACTCATTTTTAGTTACACATCAGCTGATTTATGCCCTACCCAAATAGACCTTTTAGCAATTTTTGACGTGATAGTATCAATTTGATAGAATTGAAAAAAATCAATAGTTTAATCATCTAATTGAAAAAATTAAAAGGTGAATTACCAAAGTGAAATATGTTAGATAGTTTAAAGTAGTGAAACATATTTAAACCTTTTTTAAACATTAATAAGTTCTTTTTTTTAAACAACTTGAAAGGTGAGTTATACTATAAAAAAATTTGGAGAAAAACGTTTGTAAAAAACTTATAAATAGGGGAGTCATTTTTGTATTTCAGTCGACTAAATATCAAAAGAAATTATAGTTGGCCTCATATTTGAACAAATGAAAATGATAGTTTCATAAGTTGTGTTTTTACATAAAGGTAGGACACATTTATTATTTATATATATTTATATGAGAAGAGCATATGAAACTATCAATTTTATTTATGAAAATATAACCTTAATAAACAAAGTACAATTTAGACTTACACATTGAAAAAGGTAAAATAGAAAGAAAAAAAAAGTATAAAGTTTCAAATTTATTTTTCGTGGATCTATGAAATTATATAGAATGATGACTATTTTTTTTTTTTTTTTATACTAATGGACTACCAAATAACTTAGTTATCCTTTATTTTATGTAATTTATCTCGTCTTTTGGGACAAAAAAATTTACTGAGAATGATATATATTGTGAATGTTTTATTGAATAAGTATTAGTGATAATATTTTTAAAAAGATGTGTAATAATTGGGGTTCTTTTATAATTCATAACAATTTTATATTTTAATAAATTTTACAATTATAATTTGACATAGATTTAAAATTTTATACCTTTACTTCTTCTCTTTTTAAAGATGAAGGGAGTATATAATATATTGTTAAATTACATTCCATTACTTAATAATGAGTAGCAATAGGCACACCTATGATTCTATTACCTTGTGATTCTAGAGGGGTGAATATAATAAAGTTATTAATGTTACATTTGGATTGCATAAATGAATGTGGGGATGGAATAACTATTTTTTATGAAACGAAAAAAATTATGTTTTGTTGTCTCATTGGATTGAAATGAACTATTTTTATTTTGGATCAAATTTCAAGTCCGGAATAAATTTGTGTCAAATCTCAAGTCCTAATCGAATCAAATTAATCCAAACAATACCTCAAAATTGATTCAATAGTATCTTATTGGATCATTTTAACTCACTACAAACTCACCTAAAAAGTCATGAAGGAACTATTAATAATAACTTAATTTCTTTCGATGACAAAATTTTTTCATATATTTTGATGTGGGACTGAGTGTTACAAATGGGATGAACATTTCACTATCCATTTCATTCTTTTTCTATTCCATTCCTTTGCCAATTTCATATATTCTTATATTTCTCAATCTAGTGTGATCTAACATTGGGGTGGTGGCGCATTTGGCTAGCGCGTAGGTCTTATAGCTTCTGAGTAATCCTGAGGTCGAGAGTTCGAGCCTCTCTCACCCCAGTAATGTCTTATTTTTTTAAAATGTCTACTTTAATTTTTAATTTTTTTATGCCTACTTTTGGTAGTTTGATATTGGCACTGATAACTTCTTCCTTAACTTTTGCTTGTGTTGATATTGGAAACCTAGTTTTTTTGTATTCCTTTGTGTCTACTTTTGTTTGTTTAATAATGGAAACCTAGTTAAACTTGAAGGCAAAAGAATTTTACCTATTTTATGCATTTACAAGAGAGATAGCTTGAGGAAGAATATTAAACCTTTTGTGCTAGGATAATACTAATGAGAAGCATTATTCCACATGTGTTTTTGATATTTTCAGACGGTTCCTTCTCGCATGAAAATAGGACCCACTGTGAGAAAAAATCATGTAAAAATATCAATTTCCTATACTTATTCATAGCCACGTACATTGATTCTTTACATTTTTCATTATGATGTTTAAATTTGCATTAGTATCGAAAAAATTCTATTGCTTAGGTTTGAATAATTCCCAGAATGCACAGAACATTACAAAGAAACAAAGTAAATGTTGCATTACCGATTACGTGGAGGGGAAGGTGGCTACACTGTTTCAAAGATACATACATATAAACAGCTATAAACGGGATTAGATTCACTGGCGATGTCCTTCTGGGAGAGCAACTACTTTGTGAAAGGGCACGGACCTTTGAGGCAAGGATCCATCTTCTTCATCGTCGTCAAATTCCAATACATACCTGCTCCCCAGCCAAAATCATATGTCATTCTAACAAGATTACCACATTTCATTTTTTTTAAGTTCGCTTGGATTTTCCCTGCTCAAAGATATAGACTAGCAAAATTTTGGATATCTGCTTTATTTGAATTACTAATTGATTTGTATTTTCTGTGGTCACTAACTGCACTATGAAGTTGGTATTTCGTTTTCTTTAAAATGATAACTATTCAGAGCGAGTCAGCGGGAAAGCTACTTACTCATCAGTCTTCCTCTGCAAGTTGTAGGCCGTAGCAAAAGGCATCACCAACGAAAGTAGTTAAATCATCAACGATTCAACATCAGGAAAATACAAATATTACGGTAATACAAAGCATGTATACACTTACTTTGCGAGCTTGGACTACAGTTGCTTTATACAATGCAGTTGTTCCTGGATAGACTGCCAAAACATGTCTTCCAGGAGGGAAATCTTGAGCACTTGAGGGATCGTTTCGCTTGGGGAAAGGTATGATATGTGACATTGGCAACTTGTACTTTCTGAAGATTGCAATATAATAGTGAAACAAAATTTAAACCAAGTTAATAACTGTAGCTGATTATGTACAAGCATAAGAACCTAAAATCAATTGCATAAATTCAAGAATAAACCAATAATAAAACGAGAATGTTTATTGAACAATACTAGAATAAGAATGTTTATGTCACACGTACACACATTTATTTGTTTTTTCACAAGTCTGGATCCAAGAGGTATGTGCCGGCATGCATATTCAAGGCAAAGACTACTTATAAGTTAATTATGCAAAATGATAACAATAACACAAGGGAAATATTTTCAGTCAGAGTCCATGAAACAGGTTTATTTTTATTCAATTATTTGAAAGGTACCCAAGTAAAGAGGCTACCTCTGGCCACCGCTATCTTCGTCATCTCCTGGTTCTTCATCAAGTACTTCAAATCTGGAAGAAGAAAATTCAAGTAGTAAACAATATTTGTAAAGACTGATGTATCCCTCCAAAATTTGTTCCGATTGTCATTAAATATTTACTAACATAAAATTTGATTGCTGACCTACTTTCTAAGAACTCAAACACGATCAATTAAGAGAACCAGACAGAGAGAAAAGACAAACATCGTATTTTGAAATTTGAAGTAGACCAACAAAAGTCTTCTTTGTTTACATATGGACAGAGGATTTGCATTAACAGATCCAACCAACATCACTAAAAGACACAAAATGTCCTCCACTGAATATGATGATTCAAAATTAATCCATTCCAAACCAGCATATTAAATGGGTCAACTCATGCTAGCATGAAGGTCTGTTATTTACCAGATGAAAAAGATATGGCAAAGTAAGGCATAAGACACATCTCATCCCCTAAGCCACAACAAAAAACTGAATCAATACAGATTCATCAGAACAATCGCATCCCCTCCAAGAATTTATATATAACAGCAATCCTCACTGGCTTCTTCAACCAAAAATAAATATTCCATAGTTATGTGCTGGGAGTGTGTCAGCTGAATTTTGAAAAAAACTATGCTGCAGGGATTTTATACTAAATTAGTTATCAAATCGAACTTAAGCTATACTTCCATTGGGGAAAGAGATATACAACAAGATAAGCACAGAGTCGTAAGCAGAAGTAAACTTACTCTCTTGATTCCCTATCAAAATGAATTACTTTAACAATGAACCACTCGTCTTTATCAGCGTCCTCTAGTGTGACCCTAGCTGCTACCTGAAACAATATTGAATAATACAGAGATAAATATAGTTGTGATTCCAGCACGAACTTCCTTTAATACAACAAAGAAAACAAAAAATTTACATCAGCGGAGAAAAAATAAATAGCGTGCTACTTAGAACCAAAATTTGCATAGGTAATTGTAACAAAAGTTAATGCATACTTGTTCACCCTTAAAACTTGCAAGAGACGGGTGGTTCCGTACTAAAGGAGAAACCCTTGAGATATCTGAATCACCCTTCATTCGTTTCTTTTTCTGTTCATTACCTTCTGCAATTTACATAAGATCCACAAAACTTTAACATGTTGCATTATTTATCAGGTTACTTTTTTCATCAACTTCAAGCTCCATTTTATTGCGACTACTTTTCAATTTACTGTTAATGATAACAAGTATGTTGCAGCCAAATAATACAACTAGGTACCATACTACTCGTGCAGCAATTGATCTTATTTTATTAGCAACACCATAATAAACTCATTCTAGAATTAGTCACAAGAGCAATATGGACCACAAACATAATCTGCCTTTCGTTTGAAACAGATATATACTAGAGGAAAGTAGAGTAGAAAAAAAGGGGGGTCAATAAAAGTTATATTAAGTTCCCCAAAATATTTTTCCCATTAGTTCATGACCTCATGGTCACAGAATTGTTGTTTGAGAAACTCGTTGTTTAATTGTTTTAAATGAAACGAAGAATACCAACCAAAAACAATTTGGCACTGCACCAATTAATCATTCTTGCACATCATTTCAATTGTATATAATTCAACAGGAAATAAATAAAAGTAAAATCAATGACTTCAACGTAAAATGAAGCTTGCATATGTTAAGTGTATGATATCTACCGTTTTCAATTAGTAACATCTTATATATTCTAGCACCCACCTATTCTTCTTCGTTGTTGCCCTGGAGGTCCAGAAGGCATCAAAGCATCCAATTGACCAATCAATTGAGTTGAAATACTGCAGTCAAGTAAAGCAACATCCATTTGATGAGGACAGCTGATATAGACTCCTCCCATTGGCACTAATGATAAAAGAGTTCGACGAAAACAAAGGATACCAAGCACTTTAAATAATTAATGAAAGATTGGAGTTAAATCTCAAACACATAAAATTTACATAGGAGTATAGGACCATAACACCCAGCTTCAAATCATTTTTCTTGCAGACATTCATTGAACGACAAACAAAAACAGAATTCATCTATGTAACTGTTTATAGAACAGGCATACCTCACTTCACTTTCGGAAAGGTCTTTTGCTTGAGTGTATAACATCTTAAGTCTCGATAGAGAATTATCACCAGGCTTCTCAACCACCTCAGGGGCTGCATTGACAGGCTAACAATCATAACTACGCAATATATAACAGATAAGCTAGAACAGGAGTGCATGACACAACAACAATAAAGAATTTGTGAAAGCTTGTATACCAGTGATAAGTTAGCTTTATAGACTGTTCAAGAATAAGATAGAGGAGTTTGCACAACATCACAATGGTTCAAATCATTGTTCAAAACTATAAACTAAAAAAATAAAAATCAGAGTTACCACTAAAACCACATACAGACAAATCACAGAGGGAAATTTTCCTATCTTTGTAAAAAAAATGGCTACCTAAGATTAAGTTAAGAAAAAAATGGAATTCATCAAAAGGAGGGGAAGAGCAAACATAGCACCCAGAGCAGTTGGACCTAATTTCAATCTCAGAATTTATCATGCAACATGTCCTAGAAGCAACATTTAAACACACCCTTGATTCTATTGCATGCATATTTTGTTAGGCAAAATAAAAGTACAACCCAGAGGGGTGAACTGAATCAACTAAAAAGTTTCAGAACCAAAAAAAAGAAACTGCTAAGAGTATCACTTGCAGCTCAGACACTAGGACTTGAGCTTAGTTAATAGAAAATTTTCTTTGAAAGTAATCTGACGTGAATATGCTCTAGAATGAATGAGAGAGATGGAGGGAAGAATAAACCCTTTTATCTTCAGTAACTAGATAAAATAGTTTCTAAAGTTTTTCGCTTACTAATTACTACACTTATTTATCAATATGCGCCTATGCGGTATGTACATTTATACTACTCAGAACCAAAGGTAAATCATGGAAAACTGACAAAGGACAACCTTCAGGAAGGATTAGGGAATGGATAAAAGAGGAAGAGGAACTATGCCCTTGGGCAACAATGGGAGAAAGCCTCAGTTACCAAATCAATAATTCAACTCTGTATTTCAAGTTTTCCAACTGTGGAGATTAGCTTTTACATAACTTTATATTGAGCATATAGTGCCCTAATTCTAATATAACTTATGAAACCTAATTTAACAAGGTAATAAGCTCATGATTAATACCTACTGTTATACTCAGATATTTCACTATTACTTAACTAAAATAACCTAATTACAAAAAAAAATTAAATAAATAATAATACAAAAGAATCAACTAATAATCCTCGGTACTTTACATTAGTCCTCTTGTTTCAAGGATATCAAAAAATCAACTTAATCCAGCATTTATCCTAATCATTTGAGTGGCTACAAGAGTGCTTGTGTAACACCCCAATCCCATATCGAAAGATAAGGGGATAAGGGAAAAAATTATCTGTATAATAAAGAATTAAGTAAGGTGAGTGTGGTGGGCTAAGATTACCTAAGAAGATACTATTGTGCTAGTGATTTAAGGTCTTATTTGGATAGATTTGATTCGATTCGAACTTAAGATTGACCCAAGATTTGTTATGGACTCGAAATTTGACTTGAGTTGTTTCATATGGTATCAGAGTCAGGTTCTCGAAAGCTCAGGTTGGGTCATCCGATCGGGTTGTCGAACAGGGATGTCAGTAATTTAAGTGGGGGACTTTGTAACACCTCAATCCCATATCGAAATATATGGGAGAAATTTGTCTGTATATAAGGAATTAGTTACTATCAATAGTAACTTCAATCATGACATTTTGAGTGAGTCTGTGGTGGGCTAAGATAACTTGAGAAAATACTATTGTGCTAGTGATTTAAGAGCCTTATTTGGATTGATTTGATTTGATTCGAACTTGAAATTTGACCCAATATTTGTTTAGGACCCGGATTTGACCCAGGTTGTTTCAGCTCACTCCAACATAAGTTAAGATTAGCAATATTATAGAATATTTTTTGCATGCAAATTAAGATAATTAATGAAGCATTGAAACAGTGAGGAGGAAAAGACTAATTAAAATAAATAATCTCATGCGAACGAAATTAATCAATCAATTTGCCTAAAGGAGCCATGATCGAGTTCATTTTATTTCTTGGGGCATTTCAAAATGAAAATCCACTTACAAATAAGTGGGGTGTATTCAATTAAGATTTTTAAAGACTTTTTTTAAGTGACAGACTTTTGTAGAATTTGTGGGATTTTAATGACTTTTAAAGACTTTAAAGACTTTTTTAAAATGACTTTTATAGACTTCATGAAATAAGTAACAGACTTTTATAAACTTTGTATCAAGACTGTTATAGACTTTTGTATACTTCTAATATATCTTACAACTTATATTAATTGTTAATTAGTCCATGTGTACAACATCTCCCTCTTTTTCATGAACTAGAGTAAATCTATTTATATTATTGTGGCATGAGATTTTATATATGTTGAAAGCGATCATATTATTCTACTCATTTCATGATATATTTGGATACTTGAATACCAATAAAACTTTAGAAACTACAGACGCAATACAAAAATTAAGCTCACTTTTCATTGAGTTATATATACTGCATGCGTACGCTTTTTAGTAGGAATACCAAACTCTGTATTTCACAAAATAATATGACAATGAAAATCTATATGATCAAAAGTTGCAAAACTTCATACATGTGAGTAAAAGGAAATTAACAATGATCATAATATATATTGTTTAAAGTGAAAATAATATATAGTATATAATGTTTAATGATCATAATATATTATATATAGTATATACTGTTTGGATCATATTATTATTGTTAAACAGTATATATATACATCATATATACATACACATCATATATTGTTTATTATTTTTGCCAATTAGTGTTAAAGTGTCAAAAATTAACAGTAATTTCCTTCGTTTAAAATGTCAGAAAACAAAAAAAAATACACATCATATATTTTCTATTTTCATACATTATACTTACATAATCTTTACAACTGAACAACTGATATGAGAGTTTCATGATCTCACCTTTGTTGAACAAATCTCTTTCCTCTTTCTATTGGAAGCTTTCGAACGGCTGCTTTTTCTCTCACCAATTCAGATTAGGTATAGTTATTTGTTTACTTATTAATATATCTTGTTAATTCTCTTATTATAATAAATCAAATTATTTTTATGGCCCAAATTTTACCAAATTATTTATCCATCACATATTAATATTTATTAGTCCATATAAAATAAATAACTAGTTTGACCCAATAAAAGACAAAGTCCAAGAAATAACTAGTTTTATCCACCTTTGTGTTTATTTGGAAGTCTTTAGAAATCTTTAGAGATGAGGTAAGACTTTGGATATGGGTTGATAGTTATAATTCTTCTTCTAAAGTCTGTCAAAGTCTATCATTTGATAAAAATCTTTAAAATCTATGACTTTTTAAATACCAAAATACTTTTATAGACTTTGTAAAAATCTTAATTCAATACCACCTAACTTTTAAAGACATTAAAAAAGTTGTAATTGAATACCACTAACTTTTATAAACTCTTTAAATGTCTTGATTGAATACAACTAAACTTTTAAAATCTTTAAAAGTCTTTAAAAATCTTAATTGAATACACCCCTATAAATGTACCAAATCGAAATGTATTCAAGTAAGTAGTATATTGACCATTGATTATGTTAAAGATAAAGTTCTCTAACAAATTTTGACATTTAGAAGATAACTCTCATTTAGGGAGAGCATTATGTAACTTGCACCGATTGATTCATGAAAACAGGAAACAGCCCTAAAACTACTTCAAGAAATTCAATCTTAAATTTACAATATGAACTTCAAGAAATTAGAACTTGGGATAACAGCAAGTAACTGGGGTCCACACAACACATTAGAAAGCATTCTATGCTCATTTCTTAGATAGACAAACTCTTGGCTCATCAAAGGAATTAGATACACAAACCCACGTAATCAAACAGACCCAACTCATATATATATATATATATATATATATATATATACAAATCAACATACACATTTCACATTTCTAAATAAAACCATCAAAGAAGCAAATAATATGAGATAAGTAAGACTACCAACAGATTACAAAAATGGAAATGGAAATGGAAATGGAAGTGATAAATACGGTCCAAATTATACCAGTTGAGCTCAAAATTTACTCCATTGTAAGTTGTTACACTAAAATGGAGCTCAAATTGTAAAATATGGAGCGCCTTCATCATTTCCAAAAATGGGAACTCACTGGATTGTAGCTTCTTGTGCATCTTGTTGATCTCGACGAGTATTTCCTCTTGTTCTTTCCTTAACCGATCGAGCTCCTTGGCGTTTTCTATGATTCCGGCAACGTCCGGCGAAGACATTTTCCCTTTTCCTTTTCCTCTTCCTCGAAGATCGTGCCGACAAAAAGTTGGATCTTTTTCGGATGATGACGAGGAAGAAATTAGTGGAAATTTCGATTACAGTTGCGATTATTGTTCGACGATCATTGGGTTTTTCAAACAGAACAGAAAGGAATCAGATTCATTCGATTAATCTGTTACTCCTCTCCTCCTGTTACCGAATACTAACCGTGATGATGAAATAAAAAGAAAAGGAAATTTTGATTTTTAATAATTTTACGCTTGAAATTCTAAAATGAATATTATTCTACGTTTATTGTATGTCTTTTAGCACTAATGATTTTTACCATTAAATTAGTATGTAACAAAAAATGTTTTCCAGTTAAGAGTATTTTAAAAAGAATGCAAAATGACATTGCATATAATTGTATGAGTTATGACATAAAAAATATCATTTTATATAATTAAATATATAATAAAATACATTCCCTCTCATGTTGTGTATAAATTTTTTTAATTTTTTTTTTTCAAAACAGTGTTATTATAAGAAACAACTCACGTAAAAATATGAAGTGGCTTTCATCGTAACTCTTTTATTTTAAGATTTCATTTTCATAAAAGTAATGATTTTTATCGATAAATTATACTCCCTCCGTCTCAGGATAAAAGTCCTGATGGACTTTTTACGCATATTAAAAAGAAAAATAAAATGACAAAATTATCCATAATAATGTCATTAAATATGGAGAGAGAATTGGAATAAGAAAAGTATGAGATATTTAATGCTACGGGCATAGTAGGAAAAAATGTGTAAAAATTTGGTTATTAAAAGAAAGTGAACATTTAACATGGGACTACCCAAAATAGTAATAATGACTTTTATCCTGGGACGGATGGAGTATATATTTTGAAACGAAAGGAATATATTATAAAAATAAAATAAAAGTGTATTATAAGTTAGTAGTACCTCACACACACAAGATGCATGTGTATAATTAGATGTAAGAGTGTAAACGGATATATATGAATCCCGAAATAGTAGTACTCTATCCAAAAAATTAATTTGCTATTCGTATTCGTATTTGGTATTCGACGAATTATAAAAATAATATCCAAATACGAATAATATGTTTTCGTTTATTTTATTCGAATAAACAGATTATTCAAATATTTAGTATCCAAATTCGTTTATCAAAAATTCATTTAAACCATGCATATTTGTGAATTTAACTCAGTTATCGTATTGAGTTAACTCAGTATTCCTATTGAGTTAACTCAATATTCTCATTTACTCTCAATTAACTTAAATAACTAATTTTTGTTTTGAATAAGATTTACACACGCGTACATGTATATTTTGTATAAATATAAAATAAAAAGAAAAAAAATACTTCATAGATCCAACCCATAAAATGAGAAAAATTCATGTTCTAAATATGTAAAAAGGATATCAAGTATTGAATCAAAAACAATTGAAATGAGTTAACCCAAAAACATATGAACAGATCATGGAATATTTTACAAATCTAGTTTACGGCCTGTTCGGGAGCTACTTATAAGTTAGTTAACCTACTTATAAGTAGCTTTTTACTATTTGCAAAGCCGGGCTTGGCCCAGGGCTACAGTCCTGGGTCTAAGGTTGAAGGGTGTGACAACCCCAAAATAGGTCCATTCCATCCAACCTATTCTGAGTCGTCAAATACATGGTACAAAAAATAACTACAACTTTATTACAACAATTGTCGTGCAACATACAACAACACATATGTTGTGAGTTTGGATACAAATATATACCAAATGTGACTCATGTTCCAACCGTGGACAACACCTCACAATGACACCTTACATAAAGGTATAGTCAAAAAACTGTTTTAGAAATTAGAATCTTTGGGAAGTGCTCAAGGAAACCTTCGTACATGGGAGGCCATGCTTCTAGGTTATGATAGATATCATATGGCCACAGAATTATCTTTGGTTGACCCAATAGACCCAAAAGAAAAATGAGAAGATTACTATCATATTCTTTCCAATGGTGAGTCTTCTCTTGACATATCATTATCTCCTTTGTCTCTAATTGAGAATTATACTTCAAACAAACACCAAGATTATATAGGTAGTGCTCAGATATATACTCAATGAAGTGGATGAGCACATCCTGCTCTTTATGATGATACAAGGTTGTATGTCATTAGACATCTTGTATGATAGTGGCAAAACACCCTTCCAACGTTGGGTTCACCTCACCCTAGTTGATTCACCAAATATAACTACTAAATGATGACCATTGCTCTATTCCCTGTTACCCCCCGCTCAACCCAACTACTTATTATTACACGAAAGGAATTTTGAAAAGAAGGGTAAGACAACTAGCTCAAGAAAGAATATCATGACTAAAGATAAGTAAATTATCAATAGCCTTGAACAAAGAATAAATCGTAGATTTAGAACATATGGTAGATGATAAAAATTTCAACCATAGTTGCAGGTGAACGAAGCAATCCATTAGAAGAGTCAAATAGACCATAAAGTCTATTATCTTCTCCACATTAAAAGTCCACCAACAATGTTTTATCCTCGTAACATTAATCAACAGTTCCTTTCCACAATTATATGAATAACTCATAATCATAATTGTAATTCTAAATTCCTCTTCGCATCCGTGATTTAAGATAATTTTTATCACATGTCTTTACCGAAACATCAAAGATCATGGTTATACCAAATTACGATTCATGTTTATAATCATACTAACAATTTCATCTTTGACTACTACCAAAGATATTCATCAATGCACCATCTTTTGCACTACATGCCAAAGATATTCAACAACAGTCATCTTTGCACTACGGCCAAAGATATTCATCAACAATTCATATTTGCACTACTGTGCCAAATATATTCATCCATGATTCATATTTGCACTTCTACAGCCAAATATATTCATCAACGATTCATATTTGCACTACATGCCAAATATATTAATATCTCAAAGAAATAAATAATCATTTCAGAATTTATATAAACAATAATTATAACCATGTTGATCAATTCACCTTTGCACTTAAGCTAAAGATATTCAATTATAAATTCAATGGTCATGATCATACCAGTCAACAATTCATCTTTGCACTACTGGCCAAAGAGAACCCATAGTCATAATCATACCAAAAATCTATCCATCTTTACACTCAAGTCAAAGAGAAATATCATCATTAAGATTATAAAAATGTTATATATAATAGTAAAATCAATATAATCAAAACATCTAGATTTAATCTCAAGAGTAATATTCATAAATCAACTATAATTTGGTTAGAAAAAGAAACCAATTTTGTTATGAATAGTAACTCGTGAATAGTAACTCATGAATAGTAACTCATGAATAGCAAACCCGACAGAAAAAGGTAGAAATTCCATAATAAAATTCATACCAATATTTCGGTATAATGATATTAAAATAACATTTCTTAAACTTATAAACAATTTATTTTAATTGTTTACACTTTACTAAATAATGCATTTAATCATCCTAAAATTCTAAACTCATAAGATTTCATCACCAATAACCAAAACCCTCATCAAAAATCTGTATATACCTCATATAGGATTCTCAAGGCATAAAATCCTATTTTCCAATTTCCTTACTTCATATAACATATTTAATTCATTTACTTATAACTAGTCTATTTTCATGAAAAATACTAAATCAGTACAAACAAATTTTCTTTTTTCGAGATTTAGTAGAATATAGTCCCATATTGAACATATATTTTTTTTGAATTTTAAAAATCATTTCTTATTTTTCATATGGCCAAAAATGTTTTAATATTTAGACATTTATCATAAATTGTAATTTTATCCAAAAATTCAAATTTACAGAGTATACTTCTATCATATACATGTACTCCCAATAAAAATTTCACCAATTTTGGAGTTAACCACAAGGAGTTATAAGCGATTACTTTTAAAATAGTCTTTTCCCGTAAAATTCATAACTCTTAATCTATATATCCAAAAATCACCATTTTTGGACACAATCAATAAAATTCATAAAAATATCATTTCAAATTTTTCCAGAATTTTACGAAGTGGGAAGAAGTAATGAATCGAAAAATATAATAACCCTTAAAATCTCTTACTATCCCCTTACCTCAAAAAAAGACACCCGATTTGGATATCGGATATGACGTTGAAAGAAACTTACACTGATGAATAGCAACTCACCAAGTATCTAAATACTCACAAAATACACTCGATAATCTAGAGAGAAAAAGAGAGAAAACTTATGAATTCTGGTGTGATTTTCAATTCTAACTTAGCCCTTTATTTATAGGAAAATGTTAGCACGCCGAAGCAGACTTGACCTGCTACCTGATGGCTTTACCTGCTACTATTCCACCCACCAAAAATCAGCCATCTTCCCCAACAACCAAAAGTGGGGCCCACCCATTTCTAGAATTTTCCACCAAAATTATTTATAAACCTAATTTCCGAATCAGTCACCTCTTAAAATTCATAACAAATCATTCGTTCATTTTTAACGGTTAAAAATTTGTGGACATATACTCAACTTATAGATGTGTAACATATCCAAAAATCACAACGATCCAACGGTCGGATCAAAATTTATAACTCACACAATAAAGTTGTAAGAACACTGATTTGATCTTTTAATACCTCCAATCCGACAAAATACTGATAAAATACCTCAACATTAATTCTTTCATTTATAACCACATAAATAAATCCATCATTTATATCCACATCAAATAAATATTTCCTTATCATATAAATCAATAATTAATTATTCACAAATAATTTTACAGAATCACAATAATGACAACCAGACAGTTCTCAAGAAAGAGGGGGCTTTTCGATAAGGATTTCTCCTTACTGGCGCGCAATTAGGTGACCAAACCTCTCCTTGACAGAACTTTCTAGACATTGTCAATAATGCTATCTAATAATATTATTCAAATAATATGAATTATTGATCTGATAATGGAGATACTGTGCAGTGACAATTATTGAAACAACAATAATATAAAATATCAACTCAGCAATTATTGAATCAATAAAATAAAATATTAAATAGTAACTACTGTAACAATTATTGAGTAGTGTCTTCTTACGTAAGGATCAATAATTCAACAATACATGCAATACCGTAGTGTCTTCTTGTCGCAACCACGTATTATCTTGTATTTTAACCATGGGTATGCCAACAGATCTTAATCTGAAGAATAACTACGTTGTTATTTATAAAACTCAAACTTTATCGTTTTCTTCATCCGACAGTTATCCGTTATGGGGCCCTGAATGGTCGCCGTCGCATGCGAATATTCCCAAATACGAAAAGAATATTCCACGACTAAACGAATATTCCCCAACAACAATAAATATTTTATAACCACTTGCGTATTTTGAAAAAATTTCATATATTACCCTTAACTTTAAGCATTATCAATTTAACCATTTCTTTGAATAGTAATTATAAGAAAATTTGAATACTTTTATTTCATAAAATTCGGTCTTACAATCTCCCTCCTTATAAAATTTCGTCCTCGAAATTTACGTACTCTGTATTTCAAAGAGTTGAGAATACCTTGCTTTCATTTTGATTCCATCTTCCCTGTCATCATAATTTCTCCATTGCTTTCGTCTCCGTATTTCAAATATCATTATAGAATCTGACTTCAAAACAAGGGTTAATTGAACAAATTAACATATCACATAATATCCCGATATTATGACTGACCAACAATTAAGCTTAGGTAGGACACACTAGCGAAGGATTTACTCATCTCTCCCCTACTAGTTATATTCCCCGATCTTCGCCAGAGACCATATCTCTAAGCTCTGATACCAAATGGGACAACCCCAAAATAGGTCCATTCCATCCAACCTATTCTGAGTCGTCAAATACATGGTACAAAAAACAACTACAACTTTATTACAACAATTATCGAGCAACATACAACAACACATATGCTGTAAGTTTGGATACAAATATATACCAAATGTGACTCATGTTCCAACCGTGGACAACACCTCACAATGACACCTTACATAATAAAGGTATAGTCAAAAAACTGTTTTAAAAATTAGAATATTTGGGAAGTGCTCAAGGAAACCTTCGTACATGGGAGGCCATGCTTCTAGGTTATGATATATATCATATGGCCACAGAATTATCCTTGGTCAATCTAATAGACCCCTAAAGAAAAACGAGAAGATTACTATCATATTCTTCCCAATGGTGAGTCTTCTCTTGACATATCATTATCTCTACTGTCTCTAATTGAGAATTATACTTCAAACAAACACCAATTCTGTGAAATCCCAGATTTTATGAATAAAGAATTAATTTTTTGAAAAATATTTTTTTATATTATGGTGTGAATTTGAGATAATGTTATAGTTATGGGTAATATTTATAAATTTTACAAAGTATGCAAGTTGTCATATTATATTCGATTGGTCAGGGAATATTCATTTTAAACAGGAAATATTAAAGACGACAAGACAATCATTAAGTGGACCTATTGGCGGAATTATTATTCGGATCGAGAAAACGACAAAAATATTTTATTGAAAATAACGGCGGAAGTTTTCTGAATTGATCTTTGTTGAACTACTCGGTAGTAAAGAAATGCGATGTCTGGCGTTGTTGCATAGTAGCATACGGTATTAATTATTGATATTTATGTGAGAAGTCACTCGGTTTTGTTCAATTATTGCTACAATAGTTCTTTGATAGTATCTCACATTATTTGATTCAATTATTGTTGAATTAGAAGTTTTATTTTATTCACGTAATAAAATAGAAACATCTTTTATATAAAACCAAATACTTTATTAAAGTTATTCTATAAATAGAATATATTATATTCTATTATGCGTAGTGTTTTGCGATAGTAAAATCTTTTTTATATAAAACCGAATACTTTATTAAAGTTATTCTATAAATATAATATATTATATTTTATTATGCATAGTGTTTGCATAGTGTTCAATATAATGTTTGCATAATAAAAATCTTTTTATATAAATAGAATATATTATATTTTATTTAAAAGATTTTTCTTTAAATATGGACCGTCGATTAAAGTAAATCAATCTGGACCGTTTATGGACTAATTCTTATGCATTCCATTTTCCTATAAATAGAAGCTCATTCCTTCATTATTTTCTTTGAATTCTTTGAACTCTAGAGAGAGAAACTATAAAGAGAGACTATAGAGAGAGAAGAAAAGTTTTCGCTACTTCACTACTCTTATATCAAGTATTATTTTACGGTAAGGGATATTATTCTTTTGTATTCAAGAAGAGAACTTACATTATTCCATTTCTTTATTGTTACATTGGAATAACTTTGATCATGTGAGCTACCCTATACTTGGTGACATTCTTTATTATTACTGTCTTTATTATTACGCCGGAATATCATCATGCATCATTTATCTATGGGACTGGTTCCATTTTTATTATTTTGTCTTTATTATTCGCCGGAATATTACATGCATGTATATATCGCATGACTGGTTCCATCATTTATTATTCCACATTTATTATTCATTTGGAACATCATATCGGTGTGAATTTCACACGACTGGTTTCGTTATTATTATTACATTGAAATAACCGCATATGTAAATACGCGCATGCATGGTGATATCTTTTGTTATTCCATTCGGTATTATACTCTCAGTTGATTAAAATTTTGACTTCTATACTCCATGAAATTAGTAGAATATCCTTGATATTTAAGGCTTCATCGAGATATCTTTTCGTGGAAATATTCTTACGAGCATTCTTGAATTTTACTCTACAAAGCGATGATCATGTTGACAATTTGGACATTATTGGTTCTGGACAAATTAATTCTTGAACTTGTTTAATTGAATTCTTATATCATTGTCATCATCCTCATGTTTATGTTATGTTGAAAGTCATCATACGTGGTTTTGTGGTGCATAGATGGACTTGGTATGATTATGACTAAGGATTATTCGGTATAATCATGACCGTAATGTTACAAATGATGTGAAAATTAAAAGTCCTCATTGGCCCGTAGTGCATTGATGGAATGATTTTTTGGTATGATTATGGCTATGGATTTCTCTTGACGAGGAGCAAAGATGAATTGTTTTATGGCATGATCGGGATAGTTGATGAAAACACGATTATCTTTGGCCCGTAGTGCATGGATAATTCGTGGTCGTGATACTTAAAGAATATCCTTGGCACGTAGTGCGGGGATGATTTAATGATGTGGATTATTTATCGAAATGAGTCTCGTGATAAAAGTGATGAAAACTTTTAAATCATAAAAGATAGTAGATTCTATTCTATACTTGACTCTTTTAATGGATTGCTTGTTCCATTTGCAGTTAAACTTGATGTCTATTGTATTTTATCGGTTTAACATTGTTGGAGGCTAATGATAATTTATTCGCATTATCTTAGTCATAATATTTCTTCTTTGGGCTAGTTGAGCTCACCCTTTCTTTCACCGTTTCTCTGTGAAATGAGAATATAATTTGGGACGAGTCGGGGAGCGGAGTGATGGTCCGGAGGATAGCATTAGTAGTCCTCACTATTTTGTGAAATAGTGTGATAATAATTGTAATGAGGACTCCTTTTGAGTTTGTATAATCTCTAGTAGACAATAATTGTATTCAAACTCACAGATTTATGTTTTGTCGTATTTGTACCTGACAGTTGTATTAGTAAGTTGTATTTGAATTACATACCGTATGTCTGGCGACCCAAGATGGGTGATGTATACCTAATTTTGGGGGCGTCACAGTTGGTATCAAAGCTTAGGGATATGATCCCTAGCTAAGATGTGAGATAAGAACTAGGAGGGGAGAGGCGGGGAATTCCTTCGCTAGTATGACCTACCTAAGTTTATTTGGTATTTAAAATTGGTCGGACAAAGTATAGGGATAATATGTGATATGTTAATTAACCCTTGTTTTGTGGCGGTGTTTGAAAATGGCATCCGAGAATGTTGAGATTATCGATGGAGCATGAGGGAGACCGTTGAGTCTCCATGATCAATAATCGAGGATAATGTGCAACTGACGAGAGGACAATACTCATGAAAACAATAACACCGATGAAATGGTGAATGATGGGATGGTCGAGACTTTATGCAATTAAATGCAACAACAGTGAAGGCAACTCGTGTCCAAAAAATATGTAGAAATATCGATAACTCTTGGACGGTCACCGCATTAAGCGGTTTAAGGAGCAATTCATGCAACAACGGGTGAACGCAGCTCCCATCCATAATCTGTGTGGAAACAATGGTAACCCGGTTGGTCACCGCTAAGCGATTCGAGGCTGGGACAGCGGAGTTTTTGGGAAAGCGGAACCACTTAAAGGCGGAGACATGGATAAAGCAGATTACCAAGATATTTGATGTCTTGGAATGCTCGGGAGGAGCAAAGGTTCCATTCGCCACCTTTATGTTGCGTGAAGAAGGAGAACATTGGTGGGAATCAGTAAAACGTACCCGACTGGCGACCTTTCAAGATGTCTTGGGAGAAGTTCCAAGAATTATTCAACGACAAGTACTTTCACGAAAGTATTCGTCACATGAAGGAGGTAGAATTCATCAAAATTTGGAGCAAAATAATATGGCCAGTGTCGCGAAGACGAGGCTAAGTTTGCGGAGTTATCCGGTTTGCTTCCCATTTGGTCGATAATGAAGAAGCGAATGACGCGAATATTTTTGCGAGGTATGAATCCGATATCGTCAATACCTCATTTCTCACAAACTTTGTTTATATTCGAGATGTTGTGAATAGGGCTCGATTATTGGAGCGCGATAATGAGTCAAGACAACCAAAAGGCAACGACCAACAACACGATAATAATAATCATCGTGGTGGCGGCGGTCATCAAAACAATGATAACCATCGTGGGGGATATTATCATGCCAAGAATGGTAACCATTTGGTGGTAATCATGGCCAAGATAATAAGAATGGACATTTTAAGAAGAGAAGGTTCAACAATGACGTGAAACGCGTCGGCACCAAAGACCGTTTCAAAGGAAGAAGAACGCCTATCGGTCGTATGTTTCAAATGCGGATAAGAGGGACACATCCGAAGTCAAGCATGACATTTAACAATCCAAAGCGTGTTTTAATTGCGGAAGAGAAAGTCACCTAGCTCAATTTTGTCGTATGGTAAAGTCAAGTCCAACCGGGATAGTGATGCTAAAGGATGTCCCAGACAAGCCAAAGCCGGTAGTTTAAGAGAGAGCGTTTTTTTTTCTCGTGATGAGGAACCTGAATAAAATTATCACGGGTAAATTAATCTTAAGCTCTTACGAAGTCTATACAGTGTTAAATACCGGTTCTACTCATTCTTTTATTTCACCTAGTTGTGTTCAATGTTTGTACTTAACTCCGGAGAAGTTAAACTTTGATTTATCTATTGAAACTCCATTGGGAGAAACCTTCGTTACCTCCACTGTTTATAAATCTTGTTTGATTCAAATCGACACTTTCACGTTATCTGTCGATCTTATCTCTTTGAAAATACTTGCCTTTGATGTGGTTTTTTTTAAACGATTGGTTAACTACTCATCATGTTTTTCATAAGGTTGTTAACTTTCATATTCCTAACCAACCTATTATGCAAATTCAAGCAACCAAACCACTAAATTTAATCATTGTCATATCGAGCCATAAGTAAAAGAGCCCCGATCCTTTTGTTGATGACTTCTTGTGTGGAATGCAAAAGCCGGACTTTTCATGAACGCAACGTCATGAATAGCGATGACAAGTTGATAGGTATCATTGTGAGGTGTTATCTAGGTTAAGGGATAGAAGTCACGATTGGTATCAATGTGACGTCTTATCCAAGTCTTCGATGAGAGTAATGATTTTGAATGATATTTCTATCATTAATAAACCTCTTGACGTATTCCTGAAGACTTCTTAGCCTACCCTAGAGCGTGAAATCGAATTTTGTATTGACACCAGTACAAAACCCATTTCTTAAACCCTCAAAATATTTCTTCAACTAAAACGAACGTAACATGCGCCAAAGACGTTGACTCGAGCTGTTGAAGATTACGATCGTACTATTCAATATCATCGTGGAAGAGCGAACGTGGTAGCTGACGTGTTGAGTAGAAGATTGTATGCGTTTACAAGTGCGATGCTGTTAACACAAAGACTCATTTCGTATAACTTGCAAATGATGAAGATAGAGTTAAAGACTCTAGGGATCCACGTGAAGATAACAAATATACGAGTAAAATCGACTTTAATCGATAAAGTTAAAGACGCTAAAGCTACATACCCGAATCTGATGAATGTGAAGAAGAAGGTTCAAGAGGGCGTTATTCTAGAAGCAAGAGTTGCTGAAGAGAGGAAATCTCAACCCTCGATTTAATTGGCCCATTTAAAATCCTCGATTGAGTAGGAACTGTAGCTTATAGACTCATTTTACCGCCAAGTATGTCGCGTGCTCATAACATTTTTAACGTATCAATGTTACGTAAATATGTGGATGACCCGAACCACATTAATAATTTAGAATCGGACGAGATAGCGGATGATTTAACGTATGAGATCTCGTGTTAAAATCTTGGATAAGAAGAATCGTATCCAACACTGAAGGGTTATACCTCAAGAGTTAGAATCTGAAATGAAGTCAGGGTATCCCCACCAGTTCGGCATACCAGGTACGTACGTAAATTTCGAGGGCCAAATTCCATAAGGAGGGGAGATTGTGAAACCCTAGATTTTATGAATAAAGAATTAATTTTCTCGAAATATTTTTTTTTTATATTATGGTGTGAATTTGAGATAATGTTATAGTTGTGGGTAATATTTATAAATTTTGTAAAGTATGCAAGTTGTCATATTATATTCGATTAGTCGGAGAATATTCGTTTTAAACATGAAATATTCGTACGACGGCACAATCATTGGTGGACCCCACAACGGAATTATTGTCGGATTGAGAAAACGATAAAAATATTTTATTGAAAATAACGACGGAAGTTTTACTGTAAGACCCCAACTTATTATTAATGAAATTTAATTTTCTCTATTTATTATTTTGAAATAGTAAGGGTTGATTTGATTAATGTGAATAGTTATGGGTAAAATACGCAAATATTTCAAAATAAGCAAGTGGTTATAAAATATTCATTGTTGTCGGGAATATTAGTTTGGTCGTGGAATATTCTCTTTGTCGGGGAATATTAAATGCGACGGTAGTAAAGATTTTGTGGCCCCATAACTGAAAGCGATTGGATGAAGAAAACGCGATAAATATAAGTTGTTTAAAAAATAACGGCGTAGTTATTCACAGAATTATCTTGTTAAAATACTAAATTGGTTAAAACACAGAGAGTTGCTACACGGTATTCCACCAATTATTGATTCTTACGTAAGAAGGCACTACACAATAATGGTTACGATAAATTATCGCTCGATATTTTATTGATTCAATAATTGCTGACGTTGATATTTTATATTCTTTGTTGTTTCAATAATTGTCATTACGGTATTTTTCATTATCGAAGCAATAATTCATATTATCTGAATAATATTATTAGATAACATTATTGGCAATGTCTAGAATAATTTCATACAAGGAGAGGTTTGGTCACCTAATTGCAAGGCCATGATGAAGAGAAATTCTTATTGGAAAGCCCCCTCTTTCTGAACCCGCTTTATTTGTCAATATTGTGATTTTGTAATATTATTTGTGAATAATTAATTATTGATTCATATGATGAGGAAAATATTGATTTTATGTGGATATAGATGGAGAAAAATTTTAATGTGACAATTGTTGAAAATTGAAATTTTATCTTTTTACGATAAGATAATTCATTTAAATGTATTATTATATTTTAATAATATAATAATGGTGATATTTTTACAACGAATGTGGGATATATGAGTATACGAGGAGGAAGAGTATTTTTGTTGCAATAAATGTTTAAAACATGTTAAACATGTCGGTGGACCCCATTTATTGGATGAAATTTGATTATAATTTTGTAAAATTGCCCGTTTGTGGATTTCGGTCAATTTCTGTTTGGAATTCGGAAAAACTTTCTTCTGCAAAGTTGTAGAGAATTGAATTTCCTATAAAAACTCGCGAGATTCGAATTTTCTGATAAAAGAGCTATTTATTATGAATTATTGAAGTTTCAAAGCTCTGAAATAATTGATTTTTGGAAGTTTAAAATATTTAAAATAGGAAAAACGTGAAGATGTTTATGAACTATTCACGAAGCGTGAAGATGTTTTTTGTAAAATTTCTATCTTTTGGTGTCGGAGTTACTTATTCACGATGATACCAAGACTTTATTCACGAATACTGACTATTTATTCAAAAAAATGAAATTTCTTCTTTTTGTCCAAAATATCTATTATGGATACTAGCTTTGATTGTATCCATGTTTTGATCATTCTTGAATTTTACACCACTCACGATTACTTATGAAGTATTTTTGAACTTGGATTGTTTAAAATACTGAATCCTTAATAATTGTTCTTTTGTTTCTTTGGATTCATTTTTCTTTAAAATATTTTCATCATCCTCGGTCCTAAATGATGATATTATTGAATATCTTTGGCTGTAGTGGAAAGATGAATGATTTCTTGATGAATATCTTTGGCCCGTAGTGCAAAGATGAGCAGTGTTGAGATGAACATGACCGATGATTAATATCTTTGGCCAGAAAGTGCAAAAGATGAACATGTGTTTAGATGAACATGACTAATCGATGAATATCTTTGGCACTGTAGTGCAAAGATGAATATTTGATTCAGATATATATTGATTGATGTTACGAGGATAAAATATCGACGATGAACTTTTAAATTCATATATAGAAGATAGTAGTTTGCATTCTCTACTTAACTCTTCTAATGAATTATTATTTCATTGCGAAGATTGATTTAAACTTGTTGTCTATTGTATTCTATTAGATTTTTCCTGTTGAAGACTAACGATAATTTGTTGTATATTATCTTAGTCATAATATTCTTTCTTTGGGCTAGTTGAGCTCACCCTTTTCCTTGTTGTTCCATTTTTCTTCTCGGGAGGCTAGAATGTAAGCAGTACTTAGTAAAGGTATGGAATGAAGGTTCTAGAGAGAGTTGTTTAGTAGTCCTCACCATTTTGTAAAATAATGTATCAATAATTATGATGGGGATTTATTTGCGTGCGGATATTATGCAGATGGCAATATCTCGTATTTAAACTCACGATTTATATGTTGTAATAATAAAGTTGTAGTTGTTTACATACCATGTATTGACAACTCGAATGGGTGATGTATACCTATTTTGGGGGCGTCACATTTCTTTGTTGATCTTGTTGAACTACTCGGTAGTAAAAAAATCTGATGTCTGGCGTTGTTGCATAGTAGTACTTACCGGTATTGATTATTGATATTTATATGAGAAGTCACTTAGTTTTGTTCAATTATTGCTACAATAGTTCTTTGCATAGTATCTCACATTATTTGATTCAATTATTGTTGATTTAGAAGTTTTGTTTTATTCACGTAATAAAATAGAAACATCTTTTTATATAAAACCAAATACTTTATTAAAGTTATTCTATAAATAGAATATATTATATTCTATTATGCATAGTATTTTGTATAGTAAAATCTTTTTATATAAAAAATGAATACTTTATTAAAGTTATTCTATAAATAGAATATATTATATTTTATTATGCATAGTGTTTGCATAGTGCTAGATAGTATTTGCATAATAAAATTCTTTTTATATAAATATAATATATTATATTTTATTTAAAAGATTTTTCTTTAAATATGGACCGTCGATTAAAATAAATCAATCTGGACCGTTCATGGATTAATTCTTATGCATTCCATTTTCCTATAAATAAGCTCATTCCTTCATTATTTTCTTACTAATTCACTGAACTCTAGAGAGAGAAACTATATAGAGAGACTATAGGGAGATAGAAGAAAAGTTTTCTTCTACTTCACTACTCTTATATCAAGTATTATTTTACGGTAAGGGATATTATTCTTTTGTATTCAAGAAGAGAACTTACATTATTCCATTTCTTTATTGTTACATTGGAATAACTTTGTATCACTGGCTACCCTATACTTGGTGATATTCTTCATTATTACGTCTTTATTATTACGCCGGAATATCACATGCATCTTTATCTGTTGAACACGGGTTCCATTTTTATTATTCCGTCTTTATTATTCCGTCAGTAATATCCATACATCATGCTATATCTGTGGGACTGGTTCCATCATTTATTATTCTGTTGGAACATCGTGTTGGTGTGAATTTCACACGACACAGTTTTCGTTATTATTATTACATTGAAATAACCGCTCATTCAATCTGCGTGCATGGTGATATCTTTTGTTATTCCATTCGGTATTATACTCAGTTGATTAAAATTTTGACTTCTATACTCCATGAAATTAGTGGAATATCCTTGATATTTGCGCTTCATCCAGTATCTTTTCGTGGAAATATTCTTCTGAGCATTCTTGAATTTTACTCTACAAAGCAGTATCATGTTGACTATTTGGACGTTATTGGTTCCTGGACAAATTAATTCTTGAACTTGTTTAATTGAATTCTTATATCATTATCATCATCCTCATGTTTACGTTATGTTAAAAGTCATCTGTGGCATGTGGTGCATAGATGGACTTGGTATGATTATGACCAGGGATTATTCGGTATAATCATGACCGTAATGTTACAAATGATGTGAAAATTAAAAGTCATCATTGGCCCGTAGTGCATTGATGGACAGTTTTTGTAATAACCCTAAATTAGGTCCATTCCATCCAACCCATTCTGAGTCGGCAAATACATGGTACGGAAAACAACTACAACTTTATTACAACAATTGTCGTGCAAAATACAACAACACATATGTTGTTAGTTTGGATACAAATATATACCAACTGTAGCACGTCACAATGACACCTTACATAAAGGTATAGTCAAAAACTGTTTTAGAAATTAGAATCTTTGGGAAGTGCTCAAGGAAACCATCGTACATGGAAGGTCATGCTTTTAGGTTATGGTAGATATCATATGGCCACAGAATTATGGTAGATGTCATTAGACATCTTGTATGATAGTGGCAAAACACCCTTCCAAGTTAAATTCACCTCACCCTCAACATCTATAGACCACCGTTCTATTCCCTTGTTATCCCCGCTTCGACCCGGCTACACTTTTATTACACGAAGGAATTTGTAAAGCAAAAGGGTGAGCACAACTAGCTCAGTAAAGAATATCATGACTAAAGATAAATAAATTATCAATAGCCTTCAACTGTAATAAATCAGAGATTTAGAACATATGGTAGATGATAAAACTTTTCAACCATAGTTGCAGCGGAATGAGCAATCCATTAGAAGAGTCAAATAGACTATAAAGTCTATTATCTTCTCTATGTTAAAAGTCCACCAACAATGTTTTAACCTTGTAACATCAATCAACAATTCTTGTCCACAATCACATGTATAACTCATAATCGTAATTGTAGTTCTAAATTCCTTTTCTAATCCAGGACAAAGATAATTTTCATCACCTGAAACATCAAAGATTATGGTTATACCAAATCACAGTTTATGTTCATAATCCTACTATTAAATTCATCTTTGTACTACGACCAAAGATATTCATCAACAAGTCATCTTTGCACTACAGGCCAAAGATATTTATCAGTTGGTCATGTTCATCTAAACACCTGTTCATCTTTGCACTACGGGCCAAAGATATTCATCAGAAATCATTCATCTTTGCACTACAAGCCAAAGATATTCAGTTATATCATCATTTAGGACTGAGGATGATGAAAAATATTTTAAAGAAAACGAATCCAGTTAAACAAAAGAACAAATATTAAGGATTCGTACTTTAAACAATTCCTGTTCAAAAATACTTCATAAATAACCAGAGTGGAGTAAAATTCAAGAATGAAGACCAAAACATAGATCCAATCAAAGATAGTATCCAGAATAGATATTTTGGACAAAAAGAAGAAATTTTATTTTTTCGATGAATAGTGTCGTATTCGTGAATAGTGCCGTATACGTGAATAGTAACCCCGACACCAAAAGATAGAAATTTCACAAAAAACATCATCACGTTTCGTGAATAGTACTCATGAATAGTAACTCGTGAATAGTAACACGTGAATAGTAATTCATGAATAGTAACTCATGAATAGCAATCCCGACATGAAAAAGTTCCAAATTTGATAAAAATTTCCAACTAACATTCTGGCATAATGATATTGAAGAAATAATATCATTTTAGAAGAAAATAACCTCCCTTACCTCAGAAAGAATAGTACTTTTGACTGGAATACTGGATATAGTGCTAAAAGAACTTGCACCGTATAGCAATACTCGAAGTACTAAAATACTCACAAAAATACGTTCGATATTATAGAGAGAGAAATCTATAGTTTCTGGTGTGATTTTTAATTCTAACCTAAGCACCCTATTTATAGGAAAATGCTTAGAACACCAAAGCAGAAAATTTAATAAATTAATAATATATATATTAAAATTTCCTACGCACACAAATCTGGTCCAAACTTCAGCCACACATGTGCCAAAAACAATAAAAATATTTTTTATATTTAAAATATTTAAAACTTTCAAAAATCAATTATTTTGGAACTTCGGAACTTCAATAATTCATAATAAATAGCCCTTTTATCAGAAAATTCGAATCTCGCGTGTTTTTATAGGAAATTCAATTCTTTACAACTTATGTGTTGTTATATTTTGCACAACAATTGTTGTAATAAAGTTGTAGTTGTTTTCTGTACCATGTATTTGGCGACTCAGAATGGGTTGGATGGAATGGATCTATTTTGGGGTTGTCACAAGATCAATAATTTATATTATTTGAATAATATTACTAGATAGCATTATTGGCAATGTCTAAAAAGTTCTGTCAAGGAGAGGTTTGGTCACCTAATTGCGCGCTAATAAGGAGAAATTCTTATTGGAAAGCCCCCTCTTTCCTGGGAACGGCCTGGTTGTCATAATTGTGATTCTGTAATATTATTTGTGTATAATTAATTATTGATTTATATGATAAGGAAATATTTATTTTATGTGGATATAAATGATGGATATATTTATTTTTATGTGGATAAAATGAAAGAATTAATCTTTGAGGTGTTTTATCGATTATTTTGTCGATTGTAGAGGTATTAAAATCATCCGTTTATGGATTTCGGATATTTTATGTTTGGAATTTGGAAAAACTCAAAGCTACAAAGTTGTAGAGAATTCAATTTCAGGCAGAATGGACATAAAATTCATATTTTTCTGATAAACAAGCTATTTTCTATGAATTACTGAAGTTTCGAAAAATAAAATGATTTTTATTAAATTATGGGTGGGACCCACTCTTGTTTGACAACACATGGGCTGCTGAAATTTTTAGCATTGAGGAGCTGGTCTTAAGTCTTGATTAGCATGCGTAGAGAATTGGTTAAGTAATAATATATTTTATTATTTTAGTCTCATATGGCGTTCTAGCATTTTCCTATAAATAGACACTTAGGTTAGAATTGAAAATCACACCAGAAACAAGTTTTCTTTCACTCTATATTGTTGAGCGTATTTTAGTGAGTATTTATATACTTTGAGAGATTCTTTGTTGGTACAAGTTCCTTGAACTTTTCTATCAGATATTAGATCGGAAATCTTGATATTTTGAGGTAAGTGATGTTATTTTCTTCATAAATGATATTATTTCTTCGATATCATTATGCCAAAATATTGGTTTGATCTTTTTATCAAATTTGGAACTTTTTCTGTTGGGGTTACTTTTCACGTATCGACCTTTATTAACGATATCTGGCCTTTATTCACTTAAATCGACACTATTCACCAAAAAAGGAAATTTTCTTCTTTTTGTCCAAGATGTCTATTATGGTTAGTATCTTTGATTGTATCCATATTTTGGTCTTTATTTTTGAATTCTGCTTCAAAATTGGTTATTATGGAGTATTATTGATATTGGATAAACTGTTATATGAATCCTTAATATTTGTCCTTCTGTCTCACTGGATTCGTTTTTTTTAAAATATTTTTCATCATCCTCAGTCCTAAATGATGATATTACTGAATATCTTTGGCCTGTAGTGCAAAGATGAATGATTAACTGATGAATATCTTTGGCCCGTAGTGTTGAGATGAAAATGACCAACTGGTGATACAAATGAATATCTTTGGCCTGTAATGCAAAGATGAATATTTGATTAAAGATGTATATTGATTATTATTCTGAGGATAAAATATTGATGATGGACTTTTAAATCTTAGAAGATAGTAGAACTCATTCTCTACGTGACTCTTCTAATGGATTGTTGTTTCCGCTGCAGTTGTTGATTTAGACTTGTTGTCTATTATATTTTATCAAATTTTTCCCTGTTGAAAACTAATGATAATTTGTTGTATATTATCTTAGTCATAATATTCTTTCTTGGGCTAGTTGAGCTCACCCTTTTCCTTTTTGTTCCATTTTTCTTCTCGGGAGGTGAGAACATGCAAGAGGATCTAATCGGGTATGGAGTGATGGTTCTAGAAAGTTATTTTAGCGATCCTCACTATTTACGTAAAATAGTGTTTAAATAATTGTAATGAGGACTTATTTGAGTGTGGATATTGTCTGAAGACAATATTTGTATTTAAACTCACAATATGTGTTATCGTATTTTGCACGACAATTGTATTATTGAAGTTATAGTTATAGTTTGCTTTTATGTACCATGTATTTGGCGACTTTCGAGAATGGGTGTTGTATACCTATTTTGGGGGGCGTCGCGGTTAATATCAAAGCTTAGGGATATGGTCTCCATGAGATCGGGGAATATAACTAAGAGGGGAGAGACGAGTAAATCCTTCGCTAGTGTGTCCTATCTAAGCTTATTTGTTGATCAGTCATAATATAGGGAACCAGACTCTTCCAGACTCCATTTCTCACCCAAAAATGTCTGAACCATTTCTCTCTCATTTACCTATTTCTCTATTGGTCAGTCATAATATTGGTCAGTCATAGGTGTTGTATACCTATTTCTCTCTCATTTTTCACCCAAAAATGTCTGAACCAGACTCTTCCAGACTCCACCCTCTTCATCACAGGCTCTCCCTCACATGACTGATCCCCATCTTACCCACTCCCTATTCTCCTTCAAATTTTAAAATCTTCACTTTTCTAACAGCAAAATTAGTTCACTGCTACTTCTTGTTGGAACCTTCCCGAAATTTTGTGGCGATGATAGGTTTTGGGTTTTGGTTTTGGGGTTCAGATCTTGGAGGTTTTCTGGGTTTGAGATGTTAGGAGTGAGGGATTCGTTTCGGATCTGATTTATTCATAATGTTCAGATGATGAATGCTTGGCTCGGCTCGTGATTAGCGACTTTGATTTGGCGTCTTTTGAATCGGACGACTCAAACTCAGTTATCTCATTACGATCGAGTCGGCGATTTTGATCGGCATGTTGAGGGCTTGAGATCGGACATCGAGATTGATTGAGCGAGAAGATCGACTCAATCCCAGACCGATTCTTGGTGATGGAAGTGTACATGTCGAGTAGAGCGGAATACCTTTTCCGCGATTTTTACTACCGGACGACAAGTTAAAGAATCCGAAAAGAACAAAGCGCCTTTCTTTTGAGATATCGGTAAAACATGACTCACGAGAGGATTTTCTCTCCGTTGAACAACGTATCCATGGCGACCTTCATAGCGTTCAACCAATTACGTATTACGATCTCCAAAACCTCCCAATCCATCTTATGAATCTTAGTAGAAATCATTTTGTCAACTCAATGAAATTTCCCCCTCGTAATTCTTGATTTTGGGTTTGGTTTGTGTTTTGGTATTCCCCCCTCATAATTCTGGTTTTTTTCTTTGGTTATTATTCTGTTCTGGGTCTCATAGGGTTGAATTAGTTGTAGTGAATTTCTTGCTGATTTATGATGATTAGTGTATGAAAGTTCGCAAATTTATTAGTTTTTTACATGTGGGTGTGTTCTAGTTTGGTCATTTGTTGTTTAGATTAGCTGGGTTATTATTCTGTTCTTGATTTATGTCAAATTTGGTTGCATTTTCTTTACTGAATTTGGAATTATAATCACCGAAGATCGGTGGATATTATTGAAGTTGGAACTTGGTGTGTTTTTGTGTTGCTTTTAAGCATCATAAATTGGGGGATTTGAAGTTAGTGTTGATTTTTTTTGTTTGCTTTGTGTAATTGATCTGATTTGTAACAATGGGAAGTCTTATGAGCAAGACAGAGATTAATGAAGATTTCTTTACTGAACTTGGAATTATAATCACTGAAGATCGGTGGATATTATTGAAGTTTTTTGTTTGTTAGAAAAAGAGAGAGAGAAAGACGAACAACTATTTTTGGTTGTTTTTATAAATAATTTTACAGTCGGGTGTTTTAAAGTGAGGGTAATTAAGTCTTTAGCCAAATAAAGTAACGGATTTAAGACGGAAAGCCCTTTTTCACTTCAACTCAAAAAGTCAGGAGTCTAAATGTAGCTTTACTGACTACAGGTGGTTAAGTGAGAAACCGCCCAAACCTCAGGTGGTCATCTGAACTTAACCCTAAATATTGAAGCTAGAGTACTTTTTAGAGTTTCTGATTAGGAATTTTTAATGAATTGCAAAATGTAATGGAGTCCCTTACACTTAATATTGATAATGTGAGGGGACAAGGTTATAATAATGGCTCTAATATGAAAGGGAAAAATATAGGTGTACAAAAAAGATTACTTGATATAAATCCTAGAGCATTTTACATGCCATGTGGTTCTCATTGTCTCAACTTAATAGTTTTTAATATGGTTAAGTGATGTGTTAAAGAAAAATCTTTTTTTTGGAGCATGTCAATGCATATATACGGTATTCTCTAATTCAACAAAGCGATGGAATGTGTTACTTGATTACATAGATGGTTTGACTTTGAAATCATTGTCAACTACACGTTGGGAAAGTCACATTGAAAGTGTCAAAGTAATAAAATCTCAAGCTTTCCAAATCAGAGAAGCTATATTTAAATTAACAGAAATTAGTGAAGATGCCAAATTGAGTAGGGATACTCAAAGTTTAGCATTAAGAGAGCTTTCAAGTTTTGAATTTATATTAAGTTTGGTTATTTGGCATGACATTTTGCATAAGATTAACTTAGTTAGTAAAAAGTTACAATCTGAAGACATGCGATATGGTATTGATATATCTTTTTATAATGTCTTTTTTAGTAATATTTATATTTTATTTTAACTTATAAGTCATTATCAACCGAACACTTTTACTTATAAGTCACAACTTAAAATAACTATAAGTCCACTTATAAGTCATTTTTAAATAAGTCACTCCCAAACTGGCCCTTAGACATTTAAAAGAATTTTTTTTGAAGATTTTAAAATTTTGAAAACATGTTTTTGTAAAACAAATCGGTAGAATCATAGTTAATATACTTAAAGAACAACTTAATCGGAACAACTTTCCAAAAAACATGTTTTGATTTAGCTAGATCTCACTTCTAAGTTGGGAAATAAAGAGTTTAGAAACACTTTTAATGAGATGTAAGTGAGAACACCTAAGATGAGAAAGAAATAAGAAAAAAATGAAAGTTTCTTTTTATTTGTTATATTTATATTTATACTTATTTACTCGATTTAATGGTCATAATTACTTGGTGAAAATGATCCACGGTGGGGATTAAATTTGACTTTTAACCAGTTTTGTTCTAATAGTTGCATGTTAAGTGATTTGAATGAACGACTGAGATAAAATCATAACTTGATCTAACGGTTTCTATGACTCAATCCTTATGTTTTAAAATTCTAATTGGTTGCCTCAACTTAGTGGAATACTGATTTATATAGGTTTTAGTATCTATATTCTTGATTAGGATCGAAGTCATACCCTTATCTTACTCACTTGTGCTACCCCCCCTTTAGGCGTGCGGTTTTGATTAAATACAATAGTAAATACATATTTTTAGCTTGACGCTATATGTTGTCGTCGCTAAAAGTATAGCGACGATTTGTATAACCGTCATCATAAAAAGGGGTAGTACAAGGGTAGTAAGATAAAGTATGCACTTGATCCTTGTTCTCTATATTAATAAGATAGAACTCATTTTGAATTTAGGCGGAAAAACACAAGGATGGTTCAGATTTATTCTAATTAATTTGTGCGGGAAAACATAAAGACGGTTCAGATTCATTTTAATTGATTTGGACGGAAAATGGTGGTGAGAGAGGAAGGAGGAGAGATATGAAATGAAAGTGTGGATTGTTGAAACGGAGAGAGAGAGATGATTTCGTTACGTCGTGCCTTACTGCCTTCAGGTACGGACAATGACTAGTATACGTAATATATGTATTAGTTTTAAATCTCAATTTAAAATTTATATGCATATATTATTATAGATTTTAGCGACTAAAAAAAATTCTAAACAAAAAGTATTAATATTAAATAATAATTTTAAAAGTATATTATTAAAATATACAAAAAGTCAAATTAGTATAGTAATGAATTTTAAAGTAAAGTTTGATAATAAAAAGGCAATTACTATTTATACTAAAAATCAATTACTAATATTAATACGAAAAATGCAAGTACTAATATTACTAATAAGGAAATTAATATTAGTATTAGTAATAAAAAGGCAATTAATATTAGTAATAGTAATTAATATTAGTATTAGTAATAAAAGTCAATTACTAATATTATTACTAAAAAGCAATTACTAATATTACTAAAAGACAATTAATATTAGTATTAGTAATAAAAGTCAATTACTAATATTATTATTAAAAAGGTAATTATTAATATTACTAAAAAGACAATTAATATTAGTATTAGTAATTGCCTTTTTAGTAATAATATTAGTAATGGACTTTTTATTACTATTACTAATATTAATTGTCTTTTTATTAATAATACTAATATTAATTACTTTTAGTAATATTAGTAATTGTCTTTTCGTATTAATATTAATAATTTGCCTTTTTATTACTATTACTAATATTAATTGTCTCTTTAGTAATATTAGTAATTTTCTTTTTTGTATTAATATTAGTAATTGTCTTTTTATTATTAATATTAATTGCCTTTTTTAATTCTCATTTAATTAATATTAGTATTAGTAATAAAATGATAAATAATAACACTATTACCAACTGCTACAAGATGTAGCAGCTTGTTTTTTTAATGCCCTTAATATTGCCTTTAGTGTTGTCTTTAGTAATAAAAAATGCAAGTAATAACATTATTACCAACCGCTACAAGATGTAGCGATTTTTTTTATTTTTTTTATGACTTCCGTTGTAAGAAAATTGAGATATAGAAAGATAATATTGTAATATTAATTGTCTTTTTTTGCCTTTTTAATTCTCATTTAATTAATATTAGTATTAGTAATAAAAAAGCAACTAATAACACTATTACCAACAAAGTGGGACAACAGAGGGCAGTTGTAGTGTTTGGTATATAAAAAAAATAAATTCATTTTTTATCATTCTATTTCTCAAAAATGGGTCCACGTTATAAAAAAAATATTAAGACCAAGCCGCTACAAGCTGTAACGGTTGGTATATATAAAAAATAAATTCATTTTATATCTTTTCATCTGACAATATGGGCCCACATTAACAAGTTAATTTGACTTTTATTAAAATAGAAGCCGCTAGAGTATGTTGTTTGGTATATATTTTTTCCATCTCAGCTTTCCATTTAATTGATTTACGACTGACAAGTTGGTTGCTGGAATAGTGTCTATAGCAACCGGTTGCTATAGATGAGAACCCTATATATGTATACTTACCCCTTATCTAACATACCTTGCATACCCCTTTTAGCGACGAATCGGATGATGGTTCGGTCCGTCGCTAAATATAGAACCGTCATCTTAACTTTTAACGACGGACCAAACCTATAGCGATGGATCGAACCGTCGCTTCGGTCAGTCGCTAAAAGGGAGGGTATGCAATGTATGTTATATAAGGGGTAAGCTTAAAATCCGGACTCTATATATATATATATATATATATATATATATATACCATTTGGGGCGGAATGAGAAAAACACAGGGAAGAAACAGGAGGGAAGCATATACACAATCAAATCTGATTTTATAAATAAGTAAATGAATTGTATTAATGATTCATACTATGTACAAACTAAAATGAAAATAAAACAAGAACTTACAAATTTAAAACATTTAACTAGAGACTTGGAGAAGAGGGGTTAAAGTCGTGATCGGAGGTAGAAACTAAAGATTCTTACGAGAGAGAGCTCGAGAGTCTTCTAAGTTTCAAAAGCGATTTGCTAAAATGAGCTCGCCTTCCTTTTATAGAAACAAGGAGAGGGCTATTACATTTACTTGGGTAAAGTAAGAAACATTTCACTTAGGTAAAAGAGAGTTACTAAAGTAAAAGCAAAAGTAAAAGCAAGTTACTAAGGTAAAAGCAAAAGTAAAAGTACAGACATGACATCGTTGATGATGAGCAGTGCTAACTTTTGACTATTACAGATGCTTATGGTAAAATGACTTTTGACTCGACTCTCTTTTCGGATTGAAAAGAGCCACTTTTCTTGTTGAGCTACTTTAAATTACCGGAAGCGGAAGCGATGATGATCGGTCGCAAGGCAGTCTTTGAATAGTAACTTCTTCTTGGGAAGCAGTCTTTGAATAAGAATTGGTTGAGCTGTAGATGTCGAGCAAATGGGTCTGAGCATCACGAAGGTTGATGGTGCTTAGTAGGGATCGTGCATGACCATCATCTTACGCAAATTGGCTAATCGAGTCATTCGAGAAGGCGAGGAATGCCTAGAGGCTTCTTCATGTAACTCATCAATCGTTTATTGAGGGCTTGAGCAATAAGTTTTAACTCTTCTAGGAGCAATCTTTGAAATCGGAAATGCTACGGGAGCAGGAGGATCTGTGGGGTGGTTTTGACTTAGATTCTTTTGAAATCTTTTTCTGACTTGAGGAAGAGGGTTCTAAAGGGATGGCTTTAGAATCCTTAGCTTGAATGACTGGGGAATTGACTGGAACTGGAATAGGAGCAACAGGAAATTCTTGCTGAACCTGACCAATGATTCTGTTAACATCGAACTTATCCCACCACTTGATGTAGAAAAAGCGGGAAAGTCGAGGAGTGGATCGAGAGATAAGCTTCAATTCATTGCAGCAGAGGGTGGAGAAATACCATATTGCCATTTAAGTATCCAGGGGACCTTGTATTTACTAATAAAGAGAAGAGTGAGAGGAATGTTCTCATTCTTCGGATCTGGTTTACTATTATTAGCAAAATGGGTAACTTGGACCTTAAGAGGATCGGGAAGGAGGTCATAGGTAGAACCATGCCTATACCACCAGAGGACGAACCAATAAGGGATTGGACTTTTGAATTTATGATCGAACTGAATAAACCAGGAATGACTATGGGACTCGTTCTGATGAAGGAGAACCTTATACCAGGCTTCAATATAATCATAAAAGCAAAAAGGATAACTATGATTAGAGAGATCCATTAGATCGGAGGGATGTTTTCCCCAATCAGAAATCTGAAGAAATTGTTTAATATACAAAGAATGATAAAGAACTTTTGATTTATCATTGTTTGCATAAATTAGTTTGATATTCTTGACTCGGTTTGAGGAGAATGTCCTTATAATGAGACAAGAGACTTATAAGGAGCGAAATTTGGAGGAAAATGCCAACCAGGAGGGAAAAGCTGCGCAAAAGCTTAAGCTGGATCATTTTTGGCTTCATGTAGGGTTCAATATGAAACAAATAACTTTCCCATTTGAGCACATGCTCGGTAAGAGGAGTGTTGGGAGGCTGAAGACGAGATCTTTCTTTGGATTCTTGAATGGGTCAATGGGTTGAGTTTATTGATTGAAATTTGAACTATAAGGCTTGGGGATTGTCCCAAGAATGAGAAAATTTGTTTGGTGATAGGCGGGGGTAAGCGGATGAGGGACTAAGGTACCTCTGGGATGATTACTTGGGCCCTTAGAGGCGACCCGGACCACGAGAGGAGGATGAACCTCTGAAACTCATAACTCAGATAAGTACTGTATATGAATAAATTCTCGGTAAGAAAATCGAGAATAGAATTATTTTTGCCTTTAATGTATTCAATATCAAAATCAAAATGCTTAATAAAGCTTGCCATCTAGCGAAAGAATGCTTAGAGGCTAAATTTTCAACATCTTTTACTAAAATGTACTTGGTGACTTACGATCAATGCGAACGTAAATTTCGATTTAATAAGTCATTTTGAAATTTATTAATACATAATACTAATGAAAGAATTTCTTTTTAATAGTCTTATATTTTGATTGTGTAGTATTCCATACTGTAGGAATAAAATCGAACAATTTGTTCAGGGAATCGGATGTTAATTTTTGTTTAAGAATGCCTCCGAATCCAATATCCGAGGCGTCGGTTTCAACAATTTTGAGCAATTTGAATCATTAGAAATGCCAAGGCAGGCAATATCTTGACATATTTTTTAACTTGTTGAATTTAGAAGTATGAATGTCGACCAAGGTGGAGGATTATTTCTGCAAACATTTGAAAAAGAGGTTTGCAAATCTTCCGAGATTCTTGTAGAACTTGCCTATATAATTCAAATGAGCCAAGAAATCTCTGCAGTTGGGTTTTATTGGTTATCTTATCTCAGGAACTGTCGGTGAATTGAATAGCTCGTTCAATAAATTTGAACTTGTCCATTGAAGATATTAAGACCAAGAAACCTTATTCGGACTGAAAGCAATTTGCATTTGGAAGGAGAAAGAACAAGACCATTTACCTTAATATAGTAGTGAAGAACGATTTTAAATGTTTCTCGTGTTCTTCAATAGTCTTGGAGTAAACAAGAATGTAAATCGATATAAACAACGATAAAATGGTGAAAGGGTTTAATATGTCATTGAGTATATTTTGAAATTCACTTGGAGCATTTTTAGGCCAAATGCTTGAACATTCCATTCATAATGTCCAAGCGGAGTGGTGAATCTTTATTTTATCTCGATCATCGGGATGAATGGCAATTTGCGTAAACCGGATTTAAGGTCAAATTCTCGAAAATGGTGGCATTACTTAACTTTATTGATAAGGTCGTCTTTGTTGGGAAGGGTACCTAATCCATTCTAAGACCTTGTTGATGGTTTGTAATTAATAACTAAGCGGGGTACACCTCTTTCTTTTTACGCTTCATTATTGACATAAAAAGAAAGCAAGACCAAGGGATTCTTGGGTTTAATTAATCCTTTATTGAGGAGATCATTGATTTCATTTTTACATAACTCCATTTGTTTATGATTCATACGAATAGGCCTAGCCTTAGTAGGAATTAAATGCTCTTTGAATTCCTTGAAGATAAGGAAGCCTAACCATATGTTTTCTTTCTATGCCAAAAGGCATTGGGGAATCGAACAAAGGTTATTTTTCATGTAGGTTTTAATTCTTCAATTTTTGACCTAACCTCTTCATTTTGAAGTTGTTCTTCAATTCTTTTATATTTGATTTTCTCTTTAAGAAATTCAAATGTGTAGATTTCTGATTTATTAAATTCAATGATTTAGAAATGGATTCTTCTTGAATGTATTTTAAATCTCTTTCTCTTGGTTTAATAAGAAATTTAAATGTTATTTTCTTTCCTAAATGTTTACATGTTAATCCTTCATTACTAGTTGTAAATGGGTATAATAAGTATATAAATGGTAAACCCAAAATGATTTTGTCTGTAAGATTGCGAATCAAAACAAAAGATGTTTTGAAACACATGTTATCCTGACAAATATGTACTTTAGGTAATTTATATTTTATTTCCATTTGACTACCATTAGCTGAATTCAATTTTTCACTGGTTTTCTTGTAATATTTAGTTGGGATTAGACCTTCCTGGATACAATTTAAATCTGCACCTGTATCTACCAATGCAGTAAGCTGTATGGAATTGTTTTTATCCACAACTAGATTAATAGAAACATACCATTTCTGAATGGTGATGTCTTTAATTCTTTTAAGTGAAAGACCTTGAATAAATAAGTCTGAAATATCTTTAGTACCAGATGATTCTGGTTCATCGTGATTTTCATCACTAGATGAGGAATCATTGATTTGAAGATCAGGCTTTTTATCTAAATCTTTTCTTAGGATAGAGACTTCTATTTTTAAATTAGCAATTTCTTTCTTTAATTTATTAACTTACGATTTAATTACGAAGAATGTAAAACTTTTCTTCTGGAGATTTAAATCTTTCCAAAGTTTTATTAAGACTAAAAATTGGTTTCTCTTTAGCTTTAATGAACTTATCATTTTCTCTATTATCTTTAGTTAATAAATCTTTTAATTATTTTGTGTATTGGGCTTTTAACTTAGGATCAGTGATTTTACTAATTAAGTCAATTAACAAAGAACTTTCTTCATCATCCTTGTTAATTACATTAATCTTTTTAGTGCAACAATTTTCATTACAATTATTAGCACGGATGGTGACTTTCGGTCTTGCTCTAGCTGAATTATTTTCACTGTTAGTATCAGAGGAATATGAAATGTTAGAGTCTTAATTATTACTAACTTCATTTTCTATTCTCATCAATTCTAATATATACTCAGTATCTTCTTCAGTAATATTTAACTGAGACAACTTCTGTTTTATTTTACATTCACTTTTATAATGACCCTTTTGCCCACAATTGTGGCACACAATTTTACTTTTATCAAATTTTTTAGTTCTTTTATTATGTTTTCTATTAATGGGTTTAGGCTTATTATAATAATTATCTTGATTTTTATCTTTATGATGACTGCGTCTTTTCTTGTGACGTTTATGACTTTTGTGAGAGTCAATATGTTTATGCCTGTGCTTTCTTCTAGAAGGAGCCACAGGAGGTAAACCATATTGCTGCATGTAATATCTTCGAAACTCATATTTAGCTTTTTTCTTGTCTTTACTAGCTTGTTTGGCTAACTTAAAATCAATGCACATTTTTAATCCTATCTTTTGAATATAACTGATTATGTCACCATAAGTGAGATTATCATAATCAATATATCCTAAATTTTTACTAAGTTCTTCACGAACTTTGTGAGCAAATAAGGATGGTAAACCATTAACAAATTTTTCTTTCCAGAAAGGTTTATTACTGTCATTTCTCATCATAACTCTAGAAGTAAAAACATCTTTGTACCATCTAAAGTCACTTAGAGTGGGACACGTGAGATTACTTAGCTGATCATGGATTCTTTCGGTGATGTTACTGGGGGTTCCTACGAAGTGTTTTATTATAGTATAAATCAAAGTATTTACTCCATCAGGTGGCCCAATTCCTATTGTTTCATCAAAAATCTAGGTTACCTTGAGATCTAACCCGAAACGGCATGGATAATAGATAATCTAGAATCTTCAAAGTGAGATGTTTTTCCACCAAGACACGAGAATACATAAATCCACTCAGCCAACAATTCAACAATATCTGGTTGAGTAAGAGTGTTGAATTTAGTTAGATAGCTGTTTGCCACCATGGACATATGATTTAACTTATTGAGGATTTCTTGTTCACTAAATCCGTCAATATTCCATTCATAAATTTTATTAGGCGAAAAGAAAATTGTTTATCTAGTTTTTCTCTTCAAATTGTAAATCTGGAGGAGTTGGTCTAGAATACCAATTTCGGGTCATACTAAGTATTATGGACGGTTAACTTATTTAGCTGCTCATGAATATCTTATATTGATGAGAGGTGGTGATTGACTATCGACCGACTATCGCTTTCATTATCGAGTTAATCGATCAATAATAGCAATAAAGTACCGCTTGTTCCTGGTTCGATCTTTGTTTTTAATTTTTAAATAAGCGATCAACGGCTTCTTTGTAAGATCAACGTCTTTATTAGGTAAACCTAATTTTCTCTATTTTCGGTAGTTTTAATAGTGGTTGAACAATTTTTGACTCTGGTTTTTAATTATATTTTCTTCAAATTTTCTTGATCACTCGTCTAACTTGTTTTCCCTCTGATTGCTAGGTATTAGTTACTAAAATTTAACATTCAATGATTTTTCTATCATCATTAATTCCATTAGAGATTTTAAATAATTTGGTAATTCTTCAAGTATTTTTCTTTGAAATTAAAATGATTCTAAGGGTGGGTGTTGGACGAAACCTTAGACTTGTCTTCTTTGACCCATTGAGTTTTAGTTATAACATTGCATTTAAATTGATACTGCTCATACCAATCATAGAAGGTAATATTAATTTTTTCACTATTAATAAATTTCTTCCATTTATTGACAATTTTATCTCTTTCTTTCTCAGTTGGGTGATTTTTTCTAAATTGATGTCTTTTAATTTTATTAGACTTGGAGTTAAAATCATTCACAAGATTAATCCAATCTAACACAAATTCTTTCTTAATGACTCTTAATTGATTATTAATTGGAACATCAAAATCAGACTGAGTAGGAAGCTCAGAAGGAGTCGGAGAAGAAGAGCTTTCTTCCTCTTTGGAGTAATTCAGGGGTGACAAGAATAACAAGGATGACTTGCTTGACCTTGATTTAAAATTCCTTTTAACTTAATGTCTCTTAGGAAGGGTTACTAAGGACCTCGAGAATCTCTTCAGGTAGATTCATAGAAGAGGTGAAGAACTAGAATAATCTTATAATAAGCGGTCTTCTAGAGCGTTCAAAGCTAACTTTGACAGTTCCATCGGAAAAAATTGCCTTATGTTTTCAATGTTCACTACGTTGTTTACTACTACAGTTGTTGTGGTATTTCACTTGGTAAAATCCATTGACTGGGTAATGTAATATCTTTCCATAGAATTGTTCTAGGATCCGGATATTAGCATCTTTGGTTGAACTTTGAATTAATACAGTGTGATCTTTAGGGCTTTTATTAAGAGCATGGACATTTAAATTAGTCTTCATGGTCTTATAATAAATTCTAAAGATTAGAGCAATTGGTTGAGAACCTTCAATCATTTGTGTAATTTCTCCTGCTGTTTTAATATTTAATGTTAAGGCTTTTAATAGGTGTTGATCACTTAGACTAAGTGTGAAGTCAGGAAAACAATTAAAATGGATAGGACCATTGTGCAGACTGGCTTCCATAGCACCTATTATGCTTGGATAATAATTCAAAATCTAGCATCTCGAGGCAGAGGTAGATACTTGAATTAATTCCTTTAATATTCAATGGTTTAACTGCTACTTGAACTAGACCTATGTGGATGAAATTATAACCCTTTTTCTATGTTTTTAATAACATCCGGGGAAAGAAGGCTACAATTTTCATACTCTTTGTTAATTGCATAGACCTTTTCAACCTGTTTTAACATTATAATCTGCTTTTAAAGTTATCTAAGAATGTTGATGATAAATTTCTTTGGGAGAAATTTCAGGTATATTCCATTATGTAAAACTTGAGTGATATTTTCATAAGCTGCTTTTCTTCCCGATTAACTATATATGCGGTATAGGTTGTAAGGTTGACTATGACTAGCAGAGAGAGTTAGATCTAAATAACCTACTCATTATTTTTGGGTTCAAAATATTCACTCTTTATCTTCCATTCGAGACCCTTTTACAGGTAGACTCATACCTATTGTTCTTAAACCCCTCACCGCTCACACAAGAGACTTACCTAGGGTTGACAGCGAACAAGGTGTTCTACAGTAAGTTAGGTGACTTCTTGATAAAGGATGAAATAAATTTTGAAAACAGTTTTAATGAAGCAAGTCAAAAGATCTTACTGGTCGCTAAAACATAGGAAGAACATGGCTCTGATACCATTTGGGGCGGAATGAGAAAAACACAGGAAGAACAGAGGGAGCGCATACACAATCAAATACAGTTTTATAAATAAGTAACTGAATTGTATTAATGATTCATACTATGTACAAACTAAGAACTGAAAATAAAACAAGAACTTACAAATTTAAAACATTTAACTAGAGACTTGGAGAAGAGGGGTTAAGTAGGCTGATCAGAGGTAGAAACTAAAGATTCTTCTGAGAGAGAGAGCTCAGAGTCTTTCTAAGTTTCGAAAAACTGATTTGCCAAATGAGCTCGCCTTCCTTTTATAGAACAAGGAGAGGGAACTGTTACATTTACTTGGGTAAAGTAAGAAACATTTCACTTAGGTAAAAGAGAGTTACTAAAGTAAAAGCAAAAGTAAGAAACATCTTACTTAGGTAAAAGTGAATTACTAAAGTAAAAGCAAAAGTAAAAGCAAGTTACTAAGGTAAAAGCAAAGTAAA